>JAVTVY010004301.1:0-38998 GCA_036873755.1 Hanleya hanleyi | reverse complement strand
AAGTTGAACGCGCACTGAGAGGAGTTCACAACGAAGTTGGCCATCCCGGCAGAGACCGAACGTTAGCGCTTGTGAAGGAACGCTTCTTTTGGCCAGGGATGACTAAGGATGTGACCCAGTGGATTCAGCGCTGTGGACGATGTCTCAAGAGAAAGACACACTTGGTCTCCCGAGCACCGCTTGTCAGTATACAGACTTCACAGCCATTGGAGCTCGTATGCATCGATTTTTTGACCTTGGAGCAGTCAAAAGGCGGATTTCAGCATATTTTAGTGATAACCGATCACTTTACAAGGTATGCACAGGCAATCCCGACTCGAAATATGTCTGCTAGAACTACCGCTGAAGTTCTTGTTAACAACTTTATCGTGCACTATGGAATTCCACTCAGATTTCACTCGGACCAAGGAGCTAACTTCGAGGGAAAACTCGTGAAGGAACTCTGCTCTATTCTTGGGATAAAGAAATCTCGCACTACCCCGTTCCACCCGATGGGAAACGGGATGTGTGAACGATTTAATAGAACTCTATTGGATATGTTAGGAACACTCCAGGCTGACCAAAAGACCAACTGGAAAGCATTCGTTTCGCCACTTGTCCACGCGTACAACTGTACCAAGCACGAGAGCACCGCTCAGTCGCCATTTTTTCTGATGTTTGGTCGTGTTCCCAGACTTCCTGTCGACATAGCTTTTGGTTTGAACAGAAGACGCGATCCCACTACCCTAACGAAGTATGTGGACGACTTGAGGAGTAGACTGAAGCACTCCTATGACATGGCGACAGAAGCCTCGAAGAAAGCTCAGGAGCACCAGAAACGTGGTTACGATGAAAAATCTCGTGGAGCTGTTGCGCAGGTTGGGGACAGAGTTCTCGTGAAGATAGTTGCTTTCCGAGGGAAACATAAAATATCTGATCGTTGAGAAGATGACGTATATATTGTGCTGCGCCAACCCAACGCGGGAATTCCAGTGTACCAGGTGCAGAAGGAGAGTGGCGAGGGAAGAAAACGCATTCTTCACCGGAATCTGCTTCTGCCCGTGGGTGTAATCACAGGAGACACGTCATCTACGAAGGGTGGCCGTTCTAGCAAGGGACTCGCTGATTTTGTTGGGAGGGCCGGCCCGAAGACTCGCTTGCAGGTGAGAGATTCGGATGACAGTGAATCTGACGAATCTGACTCGGATGTAGTTGAGGATGTGGAGTCCATGACATCCTGCGGTTCGGATGTCAACGAGGAAGTCAGTAGTAGCGAGGTCCAAAGGCTAGATGACGACACAGAACTTGATGGTGATCACGTGGGAGTTTCAGATACGTTGGAAAACCCGGTTATTGTGGAACCGGTGCCGGACACGGAAGTTTCGGATAGTGGAGCGGCATGCGCTCCAGACAATGACGCCGAAGTAGATGTCATGGAACGTCCTACACCAGCACCGAGAAGATCGACTCGTGTTACTGGTAAACCAGATTGGTTTACGCCCTGTGATTATGCGATGTCTCGGCCTGACAACGACTGGGTGAGTAGAATCAACGTACTACGGTCTTTGGCAGACTCGGATATTTCTAAGGACGTGCGAGATGAAGTTTGCAGGACCATGTTATACGTATTACGCACTAGTCACCCTGACGGAGGTAAATGACATGGAAGTCATTTCACCGAGGGGGGAAGTGTGTGACCGTGTGTATTTGTGAGATTGGCAGAGATTATTCTGATCATCTAACAGGGATTTTTCTGAATTATATTATGCCGCTTTGCTGTGGAGTATGTTTACTTTGCTTTTTATTGGTTGTATTCGCCATGTGACATTTTGCTGGACTGTCATTCGCTGGATGTCGGGCGCGCTTTGCGATCGAGAGCGATGATTGGTTGCAGGCATGCACGCTGATGCGAATCCGGGGTTCAGCTGATTGCACGGATATCTGGACTTTGTTATACCGTTCGCATAGATCTAACTGTGTAGCTGCGTTCGTTCCAGCTCACCGATTTCGCATGGCTTGATAGAGTTTGTTCTACGGCGTATACAGGTCAGTGATTGTATATATGTTATATTATTTATGGTTGGTTTAACAAGTATTTGTTAGGGTTATTTTCTATTCGAAAATGCGTATTTGGTATATTGTTTGTAAATGTTATTTTTCATTAGGAAAGTACAATTGCTTGGATTTCCATTGTTTATCTTCTCGTGAATTACTAAGTATTCAGAGTAACTTGTGGCACATGCTTTATGTAGCCAGTCTTTTCCATGACCTATTTGGTTATTCTATAATCGTAACCTTGATTGTATATTTCACGTCGGCTTGTATGAAGCACGTATTTGATATCTCTAACGTACAGTTTGGGAAATCTTGTTGCTTATCTAGTGTGTTTTCCCATATGGCTGAACACGGTTATTATCATTTATACAGGTGTTTATCGTAGAGATTCATCATGGCTGGATAGCTGAATTGAACCGTCCTGTGTTATCAGGTTATAGTGCGCCCCTGTCCCATAGACAGGGTAAATGGGTTAAGTGGTTTAAATGGTTTTGACGGTTATATAATATGACCGTGGATTTAAAGGTTATATAACATCACACGAATTTCAGCTACCGTGTGCCCATGTATTAGGTTATGCGTGTTAAGGCCTTATGCCCAGCTTATTTGACCACGTTCAATATAATTGATAACGGTGATGTTTGTTTGTATCTCTAATGCGGCATCCATTCATGGTGTGATCAATATTTATAGAGTGATATATAAACCGTGATAATTATATGACGTATATTTGTAAACACAAATACTATAAAGTAACGTAAGAGACGGACATATATTTATCTGTGCCATGTATTGTGAATGTTTAATGTATAGATTTTTATACCCTGTTATGTTTTGTTTGTGTAGGGTTTTTCTTGTGTGGCAATAAAAAGAAAGAGCCTTGTCAACCTCAACCCCAGTGGTCGTCTGTTACGTCATTCCTTACGGACAAAAGACTGCTACATAAATACAGATAGAGGCTCTGAAATCGCTATATGGGATTCGAACAGGATCAACCTCGTCATCTAGGGCTGCGTTAGCCATCCTATCAGCCACGGTATTACCTTTGATGCCAACGTGACTAAGCAACCAACAGAACACAATGTCAATGTGTTATGTAGTTGCAGAATACTCAAGATAGTGGGATGAGTCGAAGTTCCACTTTTAATCGCTTGGAGGCATGACAGTGAATCTGAGAATAGGACAATTTCCCCTTATTGTGGATCCAATACCTTCTAAAGCCAACAATATAGCTTTTGCTTCTGCAGTGAATATCGAACTTTTACCTGCTAGACGACAGGTCTTAGTTTTGGAAGTTAAGATAGTGGAAACATGCTACTCTCTCACCATCTTTAGAACCATCTGTATAAATAGCCTGATGCGATCTGTATTTCTCTCACAGTAGACCTAATTCTCGTGTTTGCAAGGGCTGGCTCGTGTCTGTCTTTTTATATTTCGTTAGAAAAATATCTGCTTCTTGTTGAGCTAACTGCCATGGTGGAATGGGCAAGAGTTTGTTAGGTAAAATTTGACTAAGCTTAATACCAGCTGCTACAATGTGAGGTTTCATACGAATTTCAAGAAGTGGAATAATGGAGGGTTTCTGACTGTTCAGATGAGTATAGCCTACAGTTTTTTGGAATTCATGAAGTTTGTTATTATTCACAACATCCCATAGAGATTGGAACAGTCGTCTCACATAAATACAGATAGAGGGTCTGAAATCGCTATATGGGATTCCGACAGGATCAACCTCGCCATCTAAGGCTGCCTTAGCCATCCTATCAGCCTCGGTATTACCGTTGATGCCAACGTGACTAGGCAACCAACAGAACACAATGTCAATGTGTTATGTAGTTGCAGAATACTCAAGATAGTGGGATGAGTCGAAGTTCCACTTTTAATCGCTTGGAGGCATGACAGTGAATCTGAGAATATGACATATTTTTCCTTTTAGTGGAACCAATACCTTCTAAAGCCAACAATATAGCTTTTGCTTCTGCAGTGAATATCGAACTTTTACCTGGTAGGTTTTAGTTTTGGAACTTAAGAAAGTAGCACATGCTACTCTCTCGCCATCTTCAGAACCATCTGTATAAATAGCCTGATGCGATCTGTATTTCTCTCTCAGTAGACCAAATTATTTTGTATACAAGAGCTGACTCGTGTCTGCCTTTTTATATTTCGTTAGAGAAATATCTACCTCTGCTTGAGCTAAGTGCCATGGTGGAATGGGTAAGAGCTTGTTAGATAAAATTTGACTAAGCTTAATACCAGCTGTTACAATGTGAGGTTTCATACGAATTCCAAGAGGTGGAATAATAGAGGGTTTCTTCAAATAGAGGTCCACGAACTGAGGTTTAAAAACACAGTTATATGCAGGATTCGAGTGATTTGATTGCAATTTTGTGATATATTGAAGTGATACTTTAATTCTTCTAGTTCTAAGCAGGAAATTCATCTGCTTCGAGATATAAGCTTCCTTTAGAGGATGTTCTGAACGCTCCAAGGCAAAGTCTTAGTCCTTGATGGAGAATAGGATCTAGCTTTGCCAAGTTTGACTTGCTTGCACCGTTGTAAACAATAGAGCCATAATCAAGTTTGGAACGAACAAGTGATCGATATAAATGGAGAAGTGTTTGTTGATCTCCTCCCACTTATAGTTTGCAACTACCTTCAACAAATCAACAGCTTTCGTGCACTTAGCTTTCAAGCAATTTATATGCGATTTTAATGTTAGTCGGTAGTCAACAACATTCCTATGAATTTGACCTCTTTTACCACTTCGATCTCAGTTCCATCTAATGTTAGTACTGGATCTTTGTGCTGCAAATATTTTCTGCAAAAGTGTATATAATTTGTCTTAACTCTTCTATTTTCTAGACACCCTTTCTGAATTCTATTCAGACAATATTCTCAATATTATGTATACTCTTTCATGCAAGTTTCCAAGTTATGCACCAAATCGTAAGCTACCGAACATTTAATTCTTGCTGGCCGAGATATAGGACATAGCCGTGTGGATAAATATAGCAACGGATGAAAACATGACGGTGTACATGGGTAAGACACAAAGTAACTTCCGATGTTCTTCCAGTTATCATAATTAGACATCTCTTAATAAGTTTCAACGTTGTCCAACAAATGGGAACCGAGATATGGAACGGACAAGAAAATGCTGACTCCATAGCCCGATGGCTTGAGAGGTAAAATGTGATAGCATTGAAAATCACTTTATATACAATATAGAGTAGGTATAGTTTACCTGGGTAATTAACATATTGATCAGTCCAGTCCAGCTCCCATTGACCAACTCTCCCCAATCACCATTAGAATCTTCTACCAGTTCATATCTGAATCACAAAACAGTACAAGCTGTGTGGATCATTGCCATGAAAATTCTCAAACATTATATAAACTGTGCTGTGAAAAGTCGGAGCTAGCGATGACAGGGGCATCGACAATATATCAGAAACCCGACATACTCCCACACTAGTCATATCAAGTCAAAGTAGATACCGACATCACCTAGATGTTGTGGGATATGCAGTGATTTGATTGGATGATTATGGTGACATCAGCCAACTCTTTCCATTTTTCATGTCGAATGACTATAGAATATCGAATTATGCGCTTATATCTTACTCACTGGAAGTTCAACTGACTTGCCATTTCCTGTATGATATCGATTGTTTGGCCGCTGAAGATGGTCTCACCATGTTTTATAGTCTTCATAACAAATGGAACCCACTGCAAAAATAAGATAAGATGTTATTTTCAAAATGTTAGTCAACGGTTGCATCTGTAATACGTGCATTGATAATACTCAACATATACAATTAATTATAATTTTTAATAATGCATACAATATTTCAACATGTCCTCCTGCAATCTATATAACAAACGTTTCTGCATAGTTCATATTTATGCTCCAGCTGGAGCAACCCATCAGGTGCAAGTGATATTATTTCATATTTATGCTCCAGCTGGAGCGACCGATCAGGTGCACATATTTTGCGGTGACTGACGTAATATTCATTATTCTGTCGCCGTGCAATCATTTGATCATGAAGTCGTTGAGCTATATATCATGCACATCGTGAATCGAAATTCGCATTGCACACGCTACATGAAACTAGTTCTCTCAAGGAACTACAGACATCAATACGAGGAACTTACCTCACCAACACCAACTCGAAGTGTCCTGCCATTTAACCCATTGTATGCACCAGGGAAAATAATTCTACTTATCTATTCCATCGATTGTTTTTCACGGTAAGGCCATGCTTTAACAGGTTGGAATATCATCGTAGCCCCACGCCGTCTGAGAGTATATACCTCTGTTGGAGACGTGCATCTATCTGCGTAGTGGTTGTGGCTATCCTGTATTTGGCAGAACCCATATGGAGTTTAAACATGTTGATCATTTAATACAGCGCTCGCAAATATGGCAATTATTCCATACATTCCAGGATATTTCGCGATATGACATCTATATCACCATTTGGTTGTGATTGTTAATTTAAACATTATAGAGATCTAGAAAGCGGTGTGATCAACGTCCTTATTTCAGTGTTATGTGCAGTTATATTTATGGACGTACTGAATGCATTTTGTGGCAAATGAACTATATTTATCCCTTGAATCGGAAACACATTGAATAATAGACAAGGAGGCAATTCAATATAAGGGGCCAATAATTTTGTTCCGTTTTGGACCTCGAACTGACCTTTTTTCTGTGAGCCTGTAATCTTCGAGATTAGGGTATGTGAGACATGTGAGGCATACCGAAGATTCGTGTGGGCTACCGCGATTTGGAAATGACGGTCGGCGATAGGTTTCCAGAATGGAAAAACATATCAAAGTCGGTTCGATTTTCTTAATCATAGGTGCAGAGATATAATCCATCAAACATACCTTTCAAGAATATGAGCAGCCAGTGTAGTTTGATTCGTTATATCTATGTGATCAAGTCCAGACCGTCGGATATAATTGGAAGAGCTAATCCTACACATGTTGTATGTCACATCTCGTGATTTTCTTATGATGGCATGTAAAGTCATTATATCAGTTGACCACTGTTATAATCCTTACCACCGCTGTTTTCGTCGTGTCTGGGAAAGTATAGTAAGTCAAATAGTTCGAGACACGAATGAGACAGCTTTCCATCGATGTACTAGCATTGCTGTCATTACAGTTGTTTGATTGATGGTAGTAAAGTTCGAAGTTTGTCCCAACCCCCAAATCCTGCACGGGATAATTTGTTATTAAGGGTAGCTTTCTTTGGATTACCGCTACTTTTATGCCCACACGAAGTTTCGGTTCACAACCCCTGGACTAACCCACTTACCATGCTTACCCTACACACTCATGGTGCAGGATAAGGAATTGGTTCGCTCCAGGTGCAAACGGGAGAACCATTTTACCGCTTAGGCTCTCGCTAAATGTTGGCGAATGCGACGTTAAACCTTAATTCTCTCTCTCTCTCCTAAATGTTGGCTTTCAAGCAAAGTTTTCCGTCATCATTTGTAGCGCTGGCTCAAATAGCTAGGTTCCGTCGGAATTCAGCAAATACTACCAGTCGAGCGATCTTCACGATATCCGTCATGCAACCCAGACACACGTGACACAAGAAATGAAATCAATTACCTCAAAACTGGGCCAATCAATTCAAGCAATTCAGTCCTTATTCGTATACACACCTTTTTCTGAAGGGGAATGTTCGATATCTTGCTATACATCGCTATCGCAACATTCTCCAGGTCTCCCGTATGACCAATGAAACCAGTAGCATTGCATTGATCAGTGATCACAAGCCATCTTGAGTGGTGGAGAAATTTAGGAGAACCACTTGCGGACGCCTATAATAAAATATATTCAACGAAAACAAGTAGGTGTACTTGCGTCTTCTTATGACCAGGACAACAACTGCGGTGTTTCAAGTGAGGTAATACCTGGGTTTTTTTTCTGTGACCAAGGAATAGTTGACTATGAACCCCCAGAAGATGTTAATCCCCCATTTGTTCAGAAAGAGGATGCACAATTTATTTGTGAGCTAGTCGCACGTCGGGTATAAACTTTCCCGACATTTAAAACTGATTGCATAATATGAAAATGCATTTCTGCTGAAAGAACATATGTATTTTCAGAAAAGAGATATGTTAGCAGCTTTCGATGATAACACCGGTGGCAACATGATGTAATGTTTCTGTAGCAAAATCATGAAACATTACCTAATAAAGTATTTTCAAATAAAAAAAGTTCTGAATTGATTACACATTGGAAAGCATACATCTTCTGAATCATAAGTTAGGCATCCTCTATTCCGCCTATGATCAACTAGATACAGTCAATGGAATACGATAGAGGAGGCATTCCATTTATAGATGGAGTAAAACAAACATAATTTGTCTCTCAAGGTAGTTTGCACGCAATATATTGTGTCAAGGTATACATATACCCAAGGATCTATTACATCGTTCTAGTTTAATTAGGCATGAATCCATTAAGGCAGGTTCAGAGTCCGGAAACGAAGTGTTGCGTTGTTCTCATGGGGCGCCACCTATGTGCATATGTGGGTGGGACGCGATATCCAATTTGGAAAGAATCCATATCGTTATAATTTTATTGGCAGGTACCGAAATATCTACGTTTGGCCTCCTGATGGCGCCACCCATGGGTATATGTGGGCAGAACGTCTAGCAAGATATTCACATCAAATGACTGACCGAATTCGATCTTTTTCCCCAATTCTATTGTTTGTTTAGCCTCCAGGTAGCGCCACCCTCTGGTGTATGTGGACAGAACAGGACTCCAAGCATTATCTTGGAACAAGATATCGATATTTCAAACTTTGAAATAATCCATACGTTATGTTTTGGAAACGAAATTTTAAATTGGCACAGGTAGCGCCACCTAGTGTCATATGTGGATGGAATGCGATCGAAAGTGACATCTTGTGGCATGATATACGCACAGATATACACGGATAAAAAATCCGTTAATTCGTTAAATTTTATTTGTCAGAAAGCAGAATTCCAGTTGGCCCCCGGATAGCGTCACCTGAAAATGGAAATACGCGGATGAAATGCAAACCCAAGCAACATCTATGTAATGTATGCATGTAAGTCATACACCAAACTTGGAAAGAACCTGTTAATTCGTTCAGATTCCATTGTTCAAAGAACAAATTGAGGGGTATAATGAGAAGGTAAGACCGCAAACATTTCTATCTCAACTACCTCAGTCGTAAAAAAAAAAAACGTTATGACCACTGTCTCAGTGAAAGCTCATTAATCTATATGGAGAGGTGTAAAGGTAAAAAAAGAAGTTTGCTGGTGTGGAGCAGTAATATAAGAAAAATAACGAAAAAACCTTCTCAACTTTCTACATCATTATATTCCGACTGCAGTTTCGAACGTAATGTTCTTTTCAAGGAATATATGTATATATGTACCGTATTAATACCACTGAGTTACTTATATGTTTATTTGGTACTATGGCTAAATTTGGTTTGGAAGAATACAGAACACGCCCACTAACTGTCCATTGGTAGTTAAGATTCCCGCCAAGTCCTTTGTTTACCTCAGTTAACTTTTTCGGCTTCTCTCGGCTCAGATTTATTCAGTCTTTCGCCCCGTTAGTCTCAACACGTGTTTTTTGATCCTTCTGGTTGCATCGCCCTTCTCATCTTCAAGACTTTAGTCATTATTACGGACAAACGAATAAGCATGCAAACATTGGATTTACACTGTATTGTTCGTCATCATCAGATATAGCCATGGATCAACAAAATGGACGCTCACAAAGGGGCCGAAAGAGAAAGTTGGAAACTTCAAAAACTCAAAGTTCCAAACGTGCGCCATCTACCGTT
This sequence comes from Hanleya hanleyi, assembly GCA_036873755.1. Classification (NCBI taxonomy): domain Eukaryota; kingdom Metazoa; phylum Mollusca; class Polyplacophora; order Lepidopleurida; family Hanleyidae; genus Hanleya; species Hanleya hanleyi. Next base: position 29,112 of record JAVTVY010004301.1, on the reverse strand, counting down.
ACTAGTTGGACAACCCAGCAGATGAGACATTTCTTATGTGATCGAGGAATGAAAGTTCCGAGTTCTTTCGGCAGGAAGGAGCTACAAAAACTCACTGAAGCTAATAAACTGACTTCGCCTCTCTCTACAATGCAATGTACTCGAGAGACCGATGGAGATACGCAGCCGATTTCTAGTACGGAAGGAATGACCTATGCGGACCTGCACTCTACAGAAGAGGCAATGTCTCCTACTATAACACCCCCCAGTGAAATCCGTTCACTACGTGGAGAGCTTGACGAACTGAAAAACACGCTACAGCTATTCATTTCTAGGCAAGAGCAGCAACACCAACAACAACACCAACATCAGCCTCTCCAATGCTCAACCGAGCCTACTAGTACTGCCGTTGGTTTGGCAAACATCCTTCCTCCAGCTATCGAGCCAGTACAAGCGAGGACAACTGGCCGTTTTGGCATTCCTTCCCATGATCTGCCCAAAGTGGTGGAAATTCCTGAACCTTTGAGGAAGAGCATAACAGAAGGTAAATATGTTAACCTTGCAGCGCTTATAATCCCTGCTCTTGACAACTCAGACTTCAGAACTATCACTGACATAGCGGGAAATCAAATTCAAATTAAGGGCTCTAATGATCCGAGACTTAACAAAACTCTTACTCTCTTAGAGTTTCAGTTGGCTTTCTCTCGGTACAAGACTGTTTATTGTGAAGAACATCCCCTGTCACGAGAAGAGCTGGATCTTTATCAGGCTGATATAGCTGAAATGGCAGCTCAATTTCCCGGCTCTTTATTCTACGACTACCATAAAGCCTTCACCATGAGAGCCGCTACTCTATTTACCAGATATAACAAGAAAGTGGACTGGTCGGTACGAGATCAGATGTTATTTACGACATTGTCAGCTGGTCGTCGAGCTATGTCGTGTAGTCTATGCCACAGCGTGCTTCATCTGACCGATTTCTGCCCCATGCGCGCAACGGAACGTACATATGCGAGATTCCGGTCATCCGACGAACGCTCTGCATCGTCCACCACTGATATACAGGGCAGAAAGCGCGTTAACCATCAGGGCCTTGAGATTTGTAACAATTTCAATGGCGAGCGTGGATGCCCTAGACCACGTTGCTATTTCGCTCACATTTGCCTCATTTGCAAAAAAGAACACAGTGCTGCGAGGTGCACTGTTCAAAGGCCCAGGCAATCTGCGCCGGCTCCAGTCAATCAGTGACTGCCTGAGATGTTTGTATCCACCCCAATAAACGTGGACGCCCTCAAAAGGGAGCTTGAATTTCATCCCGATAAAGATTTTGTTCGCACACTCTGTTCAGGATTACGGACCGGTTTTTTGACAGGGGTTCGTGAGTTCCCCAGTGAATCGTTCGAAAGCAAAAATAATAAGAGTGCACGCTGTGACCCCGAGACCGTGGATTATTTACTATCCCAGGAACTTGAGAAGGGTTATCTTATTGGCCCTTATGATACTCCGCCATACGACGTTTATCGACGCAGATCTTTCTGCCCCACACGATAGCACTATAGACAGTATTAACAATCTCATAGACAAAAAGGAGTATTCACTCACCTACACAAGAGTGGATGATGCTATTGAAAAAATAGCCGAGTACGGCAGGGGAACACTGATGTGTAAAGTTGACATTTCGGATGCATTTAAACAAATACCACTGCATCCTAGTGTTTGGCACATACACGGTATTAAATGGCGTGACAGATATTACTTTTACACAAGGCTAGTGTTCGGCTGTCGTTCAAGTCCAAAGATATTCGACCTTCTCCCTCGTGCTATTTGTTGGATTTTGACTAACAACTATGATGTCTTGAGTGTGGATCATCTACTGGACGATTTCCTGAGTTTGGAACCATCTGGGCGTATCGCATGGAGGACAATGGTCATTATTACTATGGTTTTCCGCCGACTTGGCGTTCCCTTAGCGTCCCACAAAACGGTGGGTCCAGTGACCGAACTGGATTACCTGGGGATAACCCTTGATTCTGATAAGATGGAAGCTCGCCTTCCTCGTGAGAAAGTAGCTCGTATTTGTGAAATCCTATCCAGTACTATGGGTAGAAAATCTTGTACCAAACGTGAAATCCTTAGCTTGCTCGGTCACATGAACTTTGCTTCGAAGGCAATTAGGCCGGGTCGCTCATTTGTGTCCTATCCAATAACATTGGCAAAGTCAGTAAAAAAATTACATCACCATGTTACCATCACAAAAGCCTGTCAATTGGAATTAAAAATGTGGCGGTATTTCTTAGAATCGTGGAACGGTGTTTCAGTATTTCTTGATCTGGAACTTACTGCCGCGTTGGATATGATGCTATTCACGGATGCAGCTCTAAATACAGGTTACGGTGGTTATTTCCAGGGAATGTGGTTTGCCGGTTCTTGGCCAAAGGAATTAACCAAGGCCTATACTCAGAAGCTATCGATGGCCTTATTGGAGCTGTATCCTATAGTAGTTGCCTGTTTACTGTGGGGTGAGATGTGGTCTTGTAAAAAAATCGTGTTCATGTGCGACAACCAAGCTACGGTGCAAATCATTCAAAAAGGCCGTTCTAAATGTGCAGAAATCATGAAATTGATGCGTCGTCTCACCTTGTGCTCCATGCAATGTAATTTTATTGTGCGTGCCCGACACGTGGCGGGGGTAAAAAAATGAAATAGCTGACAGTCTTTCACGTTTCCAGTTTCAGAGATTTCGCCAGCTCGCTCCACAGGCCAACAGCCAGCCCCAACCGTGTCCACCATACGAAGAAACAATAATGATCTGAACAATGAGGTGGAAAATCTTTGGGATAATGCATTAGCCCCAGCTACAAGAGATAGTTATTAAACGGGTCAAAGAGCTCTCCTAAGATTCCTGGATCAATATGGTATAATGTGGGACAGGACTTTATTACCCATGCTTGATGAAGAATTACTGATACGTTTCGTTTCACATTGTTCTTGTTTTCTTAAGTTGAAAGCGAGCACGATAAAATTATATCTATGTGGGATACGGTTCATGTACATACGGAGAGGATTCAGAAGTCGCTATGTGATGTATATGGTACACCATATGCCGGTCTCAATCTCATACTGAGGGGCATAAAAAAGCGACAAGGCCAATCAACACTAGAAAGACTATCTATTACATTTCAAATTGTGTCACAAATGTGCTCCACTCTGCGCAGTGGGATGTTTTCACCATTTACTGACATTTTGTTAGAAACCGTTTTTACTGTAGCGTTAATCTTTGTCTGGAATATGCGTGTTTTTTCCCCGATTTATCTGGAGTTTCTATCTCTCTAAAATCTTCCAAGACCGATCCCTTTAGGAAAGGAACTACCGTTCACTTGTTCAAAAATAACTCCTTATGCCCAGTTGCTAGCATGCAGCGATATCTGATATGTAGAACTTTGTTTCACACCAAAAGTCCTACTGGCCCACTTTTTATCGAGGCCAGTGCCCAACCCTTAACGAGGGCATATTTTGTCGAGAAACTAAAATGTGTTCTGCAAAGGCTTGGGTATGACTCTTGTAAATACACGGCTCATTCCTTTCGTGTGGGCGGAGCTAGCTCATGTTCAGCCAATAGCGTCCAGGACCACATAATTAAGACTTTGGGTCGATGGTCGTCTGAGAGTTATTGTCGGTACACGCGTACGACGCTGGAGACACTTAGAAAGGCACAACACGCCATGTGTAACTGATAGGCTATTACCCTAACTTAGTTAATGTTTTCTTTTGCACTCACTTATAACGTTTGTATCAGTTAAGCTTTAGGCGGAGACTATAACAAGAATACTATAATTTCATATTTAGCAGACTTTTTATATGGTATTATGTTTTGCAGAACAAAGGTGGTGGTATCATTCATTTTGGGGGACACTCGGCTTAATCCTCGCTTGGGGGCTTTTAGTCCATCAACTCGCACTGATTGGACTCATTTCCCCCCAAAATTTATCATTAAATGTTCCATTGTTTACACTGTTTATATACATGATCGTCTATATAGCATTTTTTAATACGGCTACGCCAGTTATGTTTTATCTCAGTACGGTGTCGGCAACGCCACACAGACTGCTCACATTCACGATGCCTCAGTCATTTCTCGTAACATACATGTATATAATCTGACGTCACTGACGGTACCGCATGAGGCCTCAGGGAATGCAGACAATCACGTTCTCTCATTCCGCAGCTCAGTTAATTAACTTCAATATTATGTACAATATCATTGATGATGCGAACATTCATTTGGAGACAAGAGTGTCCCCCGTATGCGCCAAATAAATATCATTTAATCTATCATTGCAACTTTGTCCACTTCTTGTACTATGCGTGTCTGTGTGATGGTAAATGTGTATTTAGTACTATGGCTAAATTTGGTTTCGAAGAATACAGAACACGCCCACTAACTGTCCATTGGTAGTTAAGATTCCCGCCAAGTCCTTTGTTTAACTCAGTTAACTTTTTCGGCTTCTCTCGGCTCAGATTCATTCAGTCTTTCGCCCCGTTAGTCTCAACACGTGTTTTTTGATCCCACCACCTTCCCCTTATCAAGCCTCCACTCGGACGTATTAAGTTTCTTTCATACTATCTGCCAGGGGCTTTTAGTCCATCAACTCGCACTGATTGGACTCATTTCCCCCCAAAATTTATCATTAAATGTTCCATTGTTTACACTGTTTATATACATGATCGTCTATATAGCATTTTTTAATACGGCTACGCCAGTTATGTTTCATCTCAGTACGGTGTCGGCAACGCCACACAGACTGCTCACATTCACGATGCCTCAGTCATTTCTCGTAACATACATGTATATAATCTGACGTCACTGACGGTACCGCATGAGGCCTCAGGGAATGCAGACAATCACGTTCTCTCATTCCGCAGCTCAGTTAATTAACTTCAATATTATGTACAATATCATTGATGATGCGAACATTCATTTGGGGACAAGAGTGTCCCCCGTATGCGCCAAATAAATATCATTTAATCTATCATTGCAACTTTGTCCACTTCTTGTACTATGTGTGTCTGTGTGATGGTAAATGGCCACGTGCACACATAAATGAATGAGCAATAATGGGCCATGGCTGTTAGCTACGGAAAGTGCTGTAGATGCAAATAAATTAGTCAAATCGTCACAGGGGAGTTACATTGAACCAATTGTCAGCCGCTATTTTTATAGCTACATGTACATTGCCAAATGAAATAAAATTACATAAAAAGGAAATTGTTGGAAAACGCATCCCTGTTTCATAAGTGCGTTTCCCTAGATAGGAGCAGCATGCGCCGCAGGTTTGAAGTTGATGGACGAAAGCATTCGAAAGTTACATGGCGAAAAGAAAGGTGGAGAAAAGCCGAAGAATAAATAATAAACTGACTAAAACATAAGGCATCTCTAGGGATGCCTATAGGGCTGCCTATTTAAAGCAAAACATCGATCCTACAGTTTGCAGAACCTGTTTTGCACATTTCGGGTTGCACATAACCAAGTGATTATATACGGGTTCTGTGTCCTCTTCTTGACTTGCACGAGTGTCCCACAAATCGCAATGTTTCCCGTCTGTCCATGTTAATATCTGATACAATCGAGGCTCGTCGCTATCAGTGAGTTCAAACATGAAAGCGTTCACCAGTTCATCTGAAAGCATAGATTTAAGTCTTCGCTCACACTTGTATCCAAAGTGCTAACGAGTGCCCATTGAATTACATGTGTATGTAGCGCCTCCTCTATAGTTCACTACTTCCCCATATTTCAAATTTCTGTAGTCTCCTTCCAACGATCCTGCACCACACGCGACACCATGCACTCTGCATTTATTGCTATGTATATTAGAAAAATAATATATCGTTACGGTTAATCGAGACCGGATGTGGAATAAATTGATAGAAATACAAAGACAAAAACGGTGATGGACAAAACATCCTGTATGGCCCTGTTTGATGTTGTGTGAGCATGCACGGGAATTATACAGTTTGTTTCACTGTGAATTCCGGCCTTAAACCAGGCAGTTGGCAATGTCGCATTTGCCTTTCTCGTCGTAGAGTCGACGTGAGAGGAAAACATTCTCGTTGATTTGGACATACATATACATATCAAAGTTTTATGTTCCATCTGAACTATCAGTTATTTCTTACAAGGATATATATCATTTATATCGTTGCCCACATTGGAATATTCGAAGGCAAATATATTTTATATAATGCATTTCAAATAAAGAAAAAAATGATTTCGCTTAAATAATCTAATATATGGCGGTTTATTTGAATATGACTCAACTTGCTGCCATATTAACCATCTCAATTAAATAGATATAACCTGGAAATGGATAGAAAATGTTTGTATGCATTACAAAGAAAACATAGTGAAAAACAATCACATGAAACAGAGTTACGTGTTATTCGCAAATTTGGGGAAATCTATGTGCATTACCTACATGTATGATATAAATTCATTTTTTTCTGTTTTAATCAAAAATAACAGACAGCCATGTTGATGGAAACCCATAACTAAAGGTGATATGGTGATCCCGGTTTGGATTCCGTTGTGTATTTCAGTACTAACATATGCAAAAAGTATCATTGAAATTATGTGATGGAAAAATAGACAGCATGATCAGTCGCCACATTATATTACAAATAGAATACCAACGTGGTTGACCGTCACGTTCTGCTTCGCACATAAAGCAACATTCTGTTAATAAGTCGAATTTCTAATAATACAATCCGATTTAATCGGTGCACGGGATTGGTCACCTAAAAACAATTTACTTTAACATCCACAAACTGTCTTAACGGGCAAAACGATTGCATGTGGTCGTCTGTTTCATTAACACCTGGTGAACACCTGGTTTCCAAGGAAGCCGCGAATGTCACATCTGCATGAACGACCATGCCTTATGTCATATCGAATTTCTAAGTAATGTTAATTAATTACTTTGGAAAGAAAGATGTGGAATTAGAATGGGAATAACTACGTTGTATTTTAGTATTTACGAAGGTCAATGCTGGTTTTACTGTCGCAGATTCATTTGCGGCAGTAAAACCACGTCCACACATACTAAAATACAACAAAGTTATTCTCTAAATTGACATATATTTACGAACTAACCCCCATGGACTTTCTGTGCCTAATGAACGCTATAATGGCTAGTCCACATCACATGTTCGATCAAGATACTACCCAGAATGTACGTTGTTTCATAATTGAACACCTACATGCAAGATTGCACGTAAACACGACAGAAGCCTAAGCATACCACTCTACCTGATCGATCATCAGTGTGCAAGACAAGTTTTTGCCAATGGAGGTTCTCCACGAGCTTCAGAAGGAAGTTCGGCATATCAGTTCGTTCGTTTATCACTCCAGAAATCGAACCGTTCCTCCACCAGGGACAACCTGAAATAGAAATAACTTGAACTGACTATAGATTATTCATCCGCTTGGAATCAGTGCGTTCGACATTCTCTGTCATAACTCCAGTAAACAACGAATTTCAATAACGTCACCAAATTGAGGACTGAAATACGTACTTTTAACGCTTCCTCACTGAAAACAACAATAATGCTCTCATCCTACATTACCTGTTGTTCGGGACCTGTCCATGTCGGGGGCTGAAGCATTTCGGCCCCAACTAAATATTGTTTCTACCCCTCGAGCTAGGGAGATGAAACAATAACTCCACCAGAATATGTTGTAAAATACAAGATGCCCGCTTTTCAGAAAGGGTTTTTTGGGTGGATTTTTCTCTGAGATTTCTGTCCGTGTTTTCTTCGCCGAAAACTGCATGATAAATTAAATAATAATCTGATGTGAGATAAAATAGTATTTGTCCATTTTTCCTTCTAGGAAAGCAGACGAAAACATCTTTTTTTCTGGAACCATACATGACCGCCATTTTGAATTTAACCATGCTCCTCTGGTCGGGGGTTATGGAAATGGCCTACAAATGAATTGATTGTGGTTAAGTACAAAGTCACCGAATGTCAGCTCTCATTTTTGTTCGTTTAGTTTCGTAGGAGCGGCATAATGGTCCCCAGTCCTGATAGGGCTAATCATGTTCGTAACGAGTCGTTTATTTTCACGATTTTTTTTATATTCTAAGGTTGTTTTATTTAATTAAAAAAAACCTAAAGGGATGAATTTACGTGTGCGTAATGTTTGTGGTGATTAAATCATTATCTTAGTTTCCACGCAGGTATATCAATAAAGGTACGTTACTATAATTTTAGTATATCTTAAGCTGACAAGTCTTTCGGCATTCATGTGATGCTGTGGTCAGTAACCTTGACCTATTTTTTTTATCTCAATCATGGTACCCGACACATCATTTCCGCTCTAATATATAATGCATCCATTCACAAGAATCTGATTTCAATGGTTTATTGATTTGGATATCTCGGTGGCCTTGACCTTTGATTTTTCGACCTCAATAAGTTATTGTTTGCCATAAGCGTGATATTCCTGATATCGTGTACTGGAAATGTTTCCATAATTTCCTGTTTGAGGAGCCACCGTGAAGTTAACCTTTGACCTTTGAGGATTTCGTTACCTGGCAAATCTTCTTCCACGGATGTATCCACTCAAAATTTTCCGATTTTTAGGCCAAATGATCTTGACATATGGCCCCAATTTTGCTTTGAGATACATCGTTTTACCGTTATATATCCGCCCTTCACAACTTGCGATTTTCAGTAATTTAAGATTTTTATACGATAGTGATCTTGACTTTTGACCTACCAACCTCAAGTATGGTACGCCACATTTGCTTTACCCATTGTTATCTTGGTAAATGCACAAGGAATCGGTTAATTGTCGAATGCCGGCAGGTCAATTAAATTAAAAGTTACGCTAGTTCATACAATTTTCCGATTTTCATTATTTGGACTTCTCAGGAAATTTGGCGGAATAGCCTGAATGGAAAATATTACGTGATTTTTAGTTGTGTTCGTAATGTACAATATGTGTATAATCGTGTGGTAACCTTTTCAATAGTGTCAAAATCCGTTGAGAGCAAAATGTATTCCAAAACAGTTTATGGTCAATTTCAACAGTGGGTATACAGCACTTGACGGTTCAGAACACTCATTGGGGGAAACAATAAATTATCTCGGCATATTTTATGGGTACTCAGGCCTCAAAAGTAATGTTGAAAAAAACAAAGGCAGTTTGGATAGGCTCATTATCTGAATCAGATCTAAAGATATGTCATGAAATTAGGCTTGACCAGGTAAATGAATTCATTGTGCTGGGTATAAGTTCTCCACACAAAAAATCCAGGACATGTGGAGAATCAACTACCACTCGCAAAATTAAATGATATGAAAAAGGAAAACAAAATGGAGGCTAACACTGTGAACTAGGACAACGTGACAAATGACATTTTGTGCATTTAACGTAACTTTGCTCACGTTCCCTTTGAAATGCTTCGTCTGAGCTGCCTGGACTACGTGACTTTGCTCACTCTGGGTTCAGCAATCTAAGTAGTAGTGTAAGGCTATTACAGACCGCATTTTGACGAGTGCGCAGGTGTTTCTGTGCAGATTTGTGGAGGAAGTGTGGAGGGTCGGGGGATTCCCCAGTGGGGGTTTCCCAATGACGATCACGTGATCAAGGCATGTCTAGACTTGTTCTGGGTTGTACAGTTCTGCCATACGGAGTATGGGTACTAGTATTTCGCTGACGTCCTAGTAATAAACATAATCTATAGGTGTTGTGGCGGCTGATGTGTGAGGTGGTGGTGGATGGTGGGTTTAAGATGGCGGCTGTGGGAGGTGGTGGTGGATGGTGGGTTTAAGATGGCGGCTGTGGGAGGTGGTGGTGGATGGTGGGTTTAAGATGGCGGCTGTGGGAGGTGGTGGTGGGTGGTGGGTTTAAGATGGCGTCTGTGGGAGGTGGTGGTGGATGGTGGGTTTAAGATGGCGGCTGTGGGAGGTGGTGGTGGATGGTGGGTTTAAGATGGCGGCTGTGGGAGGTGGTGGTGGATGGTGGGTTTAAGATGGCGGCTGTGGGAGGTGGTGGTGGATGGTGGGTTTAAGATGGCGGCTGTGGGAGGTGGTGGGTTTAAGATGGCGGCGTGGTGGGTGGTGGATGGTGGGTTCAAAATGGCGGCTGATGTGGGTGTGGGTGTGGGTTCAAAATGGCGGTTGTGGGGTGGGGTAGTTAAAATGGCGGTTGTGGGGTGGGGTGGTTAAAATGTAGGTCTTTAGGAGAATGTGTCACAGTGAAAAAAGACATCGCAGTTATTTCCCTATATTATGGAAACTTGTAGCGGCCAAGTTTAGTATCTATAGGTAGGCATTTATATATTGGCAGAATTTTCTCGTGTAACTGAACCATCCTTCACATGGATCAGCTGTTTTTATGTCAACAAAACAGCTCTATTTTTAGTTTCATTCGCGCGATTGAATGGACGTCCACTGCGGGGTTTGGACCATTTATCAATGCAAATTTCACGTATTTTCTCAAGCAGCTCATGACATATAAAGCTCCAATAATTCTCCACATATGCAGTCAGTCCTCCAGGATATTTTTCCAGCAACTTGACAAGAAGCACGGAATGGGACACCGTACATTTGTTCTACGTTACACATTCCCGCTACATCATGAAATATCCGTACACCATCACTATATATGCCTACGATCTTTACTATTTATAGAGTTTGTCGCTCAAAATCACTCATTGACTTTAACAACAAGAATTACACCATGCTTCGCGCATGGCTCAGCTGAGATTACAGCGTAGTACTGCCAGCACCAACAACGAACTGGCAGACGACATGATCCAACAATTGACTAAACAGACAAGATCTCTCCTACCAGTTCGTCTCAGTTTATCTCAAACTGTTCACAATACATTCTAGAATAATATGATGCACGAATTTAAGAGTTTTGTGTCACAAAATGGCGCATAGGATGGCAATTGACATCATTCCCCCGGATAATCGCAGCTTTCCAATCATAGCGCCATCTGAACCTTATTACGCAAGGGAGACAACTCGCACTAGGCCATGTTTTATTGGACCAAAACTATTGCCACTGTATTTTTGTGATTGTATGTTACATTTGTTATGTACCTGCTCATCTTGAGTGTTTGTACAATAAAATTCAATTTAGGCCAAGCCTCTTGTAGTTCCTTATTCCCACATGGTCATTTTGGGTGTTATGTGGGTGTATGTTTGGGATAGAGAGGGACCGCTATGGGTTCGAATGGGTCGTGGAAGGTGTCATGTTGTAGCTCTCGGGGGGAAAAAAATAAATGAATAAAAAAAATCAATAAATAAAAAAATCAAAAATCGGCGAGTAGTAGACAAAGGAAAAATTGGGAAGTACTGACCATGCCCCAGAATACTTCATATGCATATCACGGCCTTAAGGCCTATGCGGAACTCTCGTCCAATCAGAAGCGAGTATTTCAAATCCGTCACAGAGCTCTCAGCCAATCAGAAGCGAGTATTTTGACCCGGTGCATTATGGGCCATATCCAAGATGGCGGCACGTATGTCCAAGATGGCGGCACATCCGGTGTGCGGGCGTTGACCCCGGCGCGCAAAGGTTTCCACCGCGGTGGAAACCTTTACACCGCGCGCGCCGGGGTCAAAGGTCAGTTCCGGTCACGTGAACGGCAGCGGAAGTGACCTCCGGAGCTCCGGAGCTCCGAGTTCTCTTGTAGCAACGCCCGTCAACGCCCGGTGGTGGCGTCGGAGCTCCGGAGCTCCGAGTTCCATGAGCTCCGGAGCTCCGAGTTCCATGAGCTCCGGAGCTCTTGCATATAAACACACATGCATCTGTGAAAGCTTCATTATACGCCTGGTGTCCGTGGAGATGAGAGCCATGGTTTACGCATGTCACTTGTGTTCGAAGTCATTTTCCACGCCATTTAATCTACGTAGACATATACAGCGAAGCCATCTCAAGGAACGGAGTCCCGATAACGTGCAAATTCAAAGTACGCGCGAGGAACGATCAACACCTACGTCACACACGACAGTATTAGAGCACCCTTATACGATGACGGTGAGCGGCCCTACGGGGTGTGGAAAGACGTCCTGGGTGATGAAGTTCTTAGAGGAAGGTGTGGCAACCCCAGCTCCGACACGTGTTGTTTGGTGTTATAGCCAATGGCAGCCCGCCTACGAAACTGCACGACTACAGAATGTGAGCTTTGTTCCAGGAATTCCTCACGACATAGACGAACCCTATTACTTCGATTCCGAGCAGACCAACGTGGTAGTGCTCGATGATCTGATGAGTGCGGCCAAGGACAATTCGAAAATCGCCGACCTATTCACCAAAGGGTCCCATCATCGAAATCTGTCCGTCATCTATTTGACTCAGAATCTCTTTCCTCAAGGGAAGGCGTCCAGAGATATTGCCTTGAACTGCCAATACTTTGTGTTGTTCTCCAATCCCATTGATAGAGCACAAATCCGTGTGTTTGGTAGTCGAATTTATCCTCAGAACATTGACCATTTTATGCGGGCGTTTCAAGAAGCGACAATTCGTCGGTACGGCTATCTGTTCGTAGATTTAAAAGCCCATACCCCCGAAGATCGTCGGCTGACGACCCACCTGTTACCCGGCGAGGAATCACCACAACGGCATATACCCCTACACCATCCGCCGAGTGCACTCGTGGCAGAGCAGCAGCAGAAGCCCACCCCCATACAGCGGGTCCGCTTCATACCATCAGTCCTGGAATATCACCCAACCGTGAAGGCCCAACCCGAGGTTGAAGAACATAATGTGAACTCGAGGCTATGGAAGGATTTGTTCAAAGAAAGTATGGACGCCGAGATGGGCGGGATGTTGGAGGCCACAGGAAACAAGTTTCAACGCAAAGGGTATTCGAAAGAGGAAGCTGCAATTTTAGCCCATAACAGATTGGCACCCAGACTACGACGGGCTTTACGTCAGCAGTATATCGACTTACTGACCCATATGAAATTGTTGGATAAGGACCCAGTCCATATGGAAATTTAAAGAACAGCGTCGATGTTGAAAACCTCGGGCATGAACTGGAAAGCGGCGTATGTCAGAGCAATAGCACAAAAGAAACATTTGTTCGAACGCATCATTAAACAACGTTAAAGCATTAAGAAAGTGTGTTAAAGCGTTGAGACGAGCGTTAAGGCGTAACGACGGGCGTTGACGGGCGTCACTGCATTTCGATGAATTGGTGTCAATTCCATGAAATCAGAGCTTCTGAGCTAATTCACCAGGGCGTTGAAGCGTTGAGCTAAGCGTTGATGGGCGTTACTGTCTATAAAAGCGAGCGTATTCCCAAAACACGCACAGTCGACGTTCAACCGTCAACATGGCTTATACTTGTTCTGAGTGTGAACGCACGTTCACCAGACATTACGATATGATGCGACACCAGCAAAATATACATGGGACTGAAGACGCCGAGGAGCCCGTTGAGGCAGATACTGATACAGACATTGATGAGAGTGCATCGACTGATACCGAATCCAAGATGGCTGACAGTCTATCTACTGATATGGAGAGCTTGACCTCAGAGAATCAACCTTCATCCCAGGAAAGTGAGGCAGAACCTACCTTCTGGGATCGTATTGTGACAGCAGCTATCAATACTCACGCTGAAGCGATCGAGGACGCCGGAGAGGATAATTTACAACAGACGTACACTCAAATGCGCCCCCGCATCAGGAAAACAGCCATGGCGATCTATGAACAGTATACCTTACTACCGCTTGAAATGAAAGGGGACCCCACGCACAGGTCCATCATGAAGACCAAGCGTCACTTGGAAGAGGATATGGGTTTACCACCCACCGAGGCCCTGGAAAATGCGATCAGAATGCGCAAACAACTGTTTCAGGACATGCTGCCCGAAGAATATCCAGGCCTGACCGACGATGATTAGAATAAACGGTTCAGAATGAACATGACCGAAGAAGGAACTCTCTGAAATGGCGACTTCTGATTGGACAAGAATACATCTAACGGACAGGAACGAATAGGACAGATGCAAATGGCGGTCTCCGATTGGACAAGAGTCTTTCTTGAATTGTAAACATACTCAACGCGGCTCCCCCAGCGTGGGTATGTTATGATGGAGGGGAAACTATATGAAAAAAAACTTGTTGTTGTTGTTGTTCCCTCATGTGTCATCCTTGCTGTTGTTGTTTTCTCTCTCCGGTCTATATCATGGCGTCAAGGCGCTAGCGGGACCCATACAGGGTCCAGTTTTCGACACTAGGTGACCACATCCCGAAGAAATGGCCAGTTTTCGACTCCGGATGTGCCGCCATCTTGAACATACGTGCCGCCATCTTGGATATGGCCCATAATGCACCGGGTCAAAATACTCGCTTCTGATTGGCTGAGAGCTCTGTGGCGGATTTGAAATACTCGCTTCTGATTGGACGAGAGTTCCGCATAGGCCTTAAGGCCGTGATATGCATATGAAGTATTCTGGGGCATGGTCAGTACGTCCCAATTTTTCCTTTGTCTACTACTCGCCGATTTTTGATTTTTTTATTTATTGATTTTTTTTATTCATTTATTTTTTTTCCCCCGAGAGCTACAACATGACACCTTCCACGACCCATTCGAACCCATAGCGGTCCCTCTCTATCCCAAACATACACCCACATAACACCCAAAATGACCATGTGGGAATAAGGAACTACAAGAGGCTTGGCCTAAATTGAATTTTATTGTACAAACACTCAAGATGAGCAGGTACATAACAAATGTAACATACAATCACAAAAATACAGTGGCAATAGTTTTGGTCCAATACAACATGGCCTAGTGCGAGTTGTCTCCCTTGCGTAATAAGGTTCAGATGGCGCTATGATTGGAAATGTGCGATTATCCGGGGAATTGTACCAATTACCATACTATGCGCCATTTTGTCACACAAAACTCTTAAATTCGTGCATCATATTATTCTAGAATGTATTGTGAACACTTTGAGATAAACTGAAACGTACGGGTAGGAGAGATCTTGTCTGTTTAGTCAATTGTTGGATCATGTCGTCTGCCAGTTCGTTGTTGGTGCTGGCAGTACTACGCTGTAATCTCAGCTGAGCCATGCGCGAAGCATGGTGTAATTCTTGTTGTTAAAGTCAATGAGTGATTTTGAGCGACAAACTCTATAAATAGTAAGATCGTAGGCATATATAGTGATGGTGTACGGATATTTCATGATGTAGCGGGAATGTGTAACGTAGAACAAATGTACGGTGTCCCATTCCGTGCTCCTTGTCAAGTTGCTGGAAAAATATCCTGGAGGACTGACTGCATATGTGGAGAATTATTGGAGCTTTATATGTCATGAGCTGCTTGAGAAAATACGTGAAATTTGCATTGATAAATGGTCCAAACCCCGCAGTGGACGTCCATTCAATCGCGCGAATGAAACTAAAAATAGAGCTGTTTTGTTGACATAAAAACAGCTGATCCATGTGAAGGATGGTTCAGTTACACGAGAAAATTCTGCCAATATATAAATGCCTACCTATAGATACTAAACTTGGCCGCTACAAGTTTCCATAATATAGGGAAATAACTGTGATGTCTTTTTTCACTGTGACACGTTCTCCTAAAGACCTACATTTTAACCACCCCACCCCACAACCGCCATTTTAACCACCCCATCCCACAACCGCCATTTTGAACCCACACCAACACCCACATCAGCCGCCATTTTGAACCCACCATCCACCACCCACAATAGCTTAGTCGAACATACATATAGCTGTATTTCACAACATTATGATCATGACATCGAATGGCGAAATGAAATCTCACTGATTCGAAGCTAATTTTGCTTTCAAACCCCACGAATCAAAATATATGTTTATAATGACCATTATTAATTAATTCTTATTCGGGTCTTTCACAAAATAATAAATCCTGAAACATGTATAAATATAATTCATATGTTTATTTAAGGCAAATTGTGGTCCATTTCTTTCTGGGTTTGAATTAGGTTCCATGTATATCCAAGTGCCTTGACATACACTGTCAACGTCACACCTTCATCAAAACGATATTTCCTCTAAACATGGTCAATTTTGTTCATATCACTTGCAACGTCCAAATAAATTCATTTTTCTGTTATACACACAAACAGTTTGTATCAGTTACAGGACCAAATCAATTGATTTTTTGCTATAAACACAAACAGACAGTAAGACATTTAAAAAAATAATAATCCCAGGAGTGTAGCGCATTGTTCTTAAACGGAACCAAAATAATATCAGAGATTCCGAAATATCTGGCCCAGAGTGAGACGGGGGAATACCCCTCCTCCTTTAACGATCTTCCCCATGTGGCTCTAGAAATAAGAAACATTGAGAGATTTATTAGGCTTCACAGCTTATCAGGTTGTTTTGTCAATTTGAGTCTATTGGCAAATGCCTCAGAGAAAAGTATCATGAGTTTAATTCAAGATGGCGACAAACTGGATGTGACAAAAATGATATCTTGGTCACTCTTCTTTGTTGGGCTAAAAGTGCCCAAAAGTATTTTATTTCATATCATCTACTTATTTCCAATCTATTCATCGGTTTATGCGAAGAAATCTGCATAAATGAAAAATATAAAAAAAAGCAGTCCAAAAATTCGGCAAAAAATACATTTTCCTGGAAATTGACATCACCGTGACGTCGCCAAAGCGGCCATCTTGGACATTTTTGTTTTTTAATGTATAGTTTGACTCCTAGATATAGCGTGGCAAGTTTTATGTATCTAGACAGGATAACTGAAATTATTCACATTTCCAAATTACCAGTTATTAAGTACTATGGTTGGCATGGAAACAAAATACCCTTCGGTTTAGTTATCGGTATGGTCCATAGATTTTAAAAAAACCCATTAAAACCTATTGTGGGATCCGTAGCGCAGGGTTCGGTCAAAAAACCTGTCTGGCTGATAAATATGTAATTGAAATCAAGGTTTGCATGCCACTTTTCCGAATTTACCAAAGATGCGTCACCAGAGAAGGTTGAACAATACATCAAAACGTTTATCAATTATGTCAATGTATACATGGAATAATTTTGTCAGTTATATTCATTATTCTTGGGAACACTTTGTGCTGAGTTTTTAGTTACTGTTTGAATATCGCACCCCTGTAATCGTATACATTGTTAAACCTAACTGTTCTGGTAGCACAGTCCAAAGTTAACCTCTAGTTGTGAGAAATAGTCCCTGATGAGTATAGCCTTTCCTCCTTCAGTAGTATGTATACATTTTCGGTAAAGGAATGCTTATAAAAAAATACATATAACTATAAAATTTTCACCAAAACAAATTTTCATCCAAACGAAATTGCCCAGAAGCATAGTACTATATTAGCTTTATTAGCTTCCAAAAAGGTAAGAAGAATAGGTTCGGGTTCAGAGAGATCAACAATCCGAAACTGTGGACTCCATTCAGGGCGTTTGAGAATGGGGTGTATTACGTCATATTCAAAATTGTTTCATTGTATTATTTTCAGCAAAACAGCATTAGATTAGGTAATAATTAACCGATGTGAAATAAAATAATTTTGCTAACTTCTACGCTTTTAAGCGTAAATAATTTAGCGTAAATGCGACACATATTATTTCATTTCACATCGGTTAATTATTTGCTAACTTACTTTTATTTTTACTGAGAAAATAGCAACAATAAAAATAAATCGACAGAAATCCCTGAAAAAAAATCCATTAAGGAAAACGACGAAACCCCAACGTCTTAGTCACACCCTCTCGCCATTTTGAATTTACCCAAGAACCTCTGCTCGGAGAGTAGTATATAAAAACCCGATTGGGTCTCTTTTATGCAAATGAGATGACGTCACGTGACTGACCTTTCCCACCTCCAACACTGAAGAGTTCCAATCTAGGGGGAGGTAACTCTGGGTCACTATAGTTCCGGCAAAGGTCCCTGGGTATGTATATTCCTCCGCGGTGATGCGGTTTTGGCGGTGATACGGTCGCGGAAGAAAGCTTCCGCGGAGAAAAAGTAGTCCCCAGACTGGAAATACGCTGCATGGTCCAATGGGGTCGAGTAAGGTACCAAAGTGAAGCATTCGTGAAGGGGCATCTGATGGGGTGGGTGTGGGGTTGAAATATCGTCATTCTGCGCATGCACAGTATATAAAACTGAAATTCCCGCTCTGTACACCCTGGCTGGGGGGTTTCCCCCGGCCGCAGCGCGCTACATAGAACTTATAGTCATCAACTTAATCTATACGTGTTGGTCGAGTCTTCACTCTCCGTATACACGCACCTCAATGAAATGCCCGCTCCAAACCTAGACCAAATACACGTACTTGGTCTGTGGGTTGATTTCATTGGCTCTCTCTATTTTACTATAGTGCGCTTGCATTCTAACCTTGATGGGTGACATTTTGGCCCCATCCTACACCACTGATTTCAGTTTGACTGAATCTTCAGATGCATTATGAATAAAACGCACAAGACAGGGTTTTTTGGTGAGATCTTTTTTTGTTTTTATTCAGTAACAACAACAACGTGAGAACAACCACGTGAAAACTCAAGCCCAGAACAGGGTGTGCCTTATCAAAGGCGGTTGGTACCCATAAAATTGAATTGAACCTATATACAACAGTTAGTCCGGTGCAATATCATCAGTACTCATAGAACATATATATCAAAGGCGTTTGGTACCCATACAAATTGAATTATAGAACAGTTCCTTAGTCCAGTGGAATATTCGCAGTGTTCGTCTTAATCACTCTAAATGTCAAGATAGGTTGTAGTCACACCATCGGGCAGGACTTTGCGCTTGGGGTAAAAGTATGTGAAGGCGTCCCGTTCCTGGGTATACGAGCGCATCTGGTGGTCGATGATACGGAAACCTCGGTTAGTGCCACTCGCACTGGCCTGGCTCTGGAGGACATTCAGGTACAGAGCCTTGCTGATGTTAGAGTCGCGTCGACTCACCCCCTTACAACTGAATTTGTTGTCATCACCGTCACAAAAGTAAGTTTTCGAACACAGGGCGATCATGGCATCACCGCTCCACTCTAGTTTAAACAGGCCGGGTGTCCGCTTGTCGTAGGTGTAGTGGTCGCGTCGGGGTAGCCACTGGTCCCGTTCCGCCTCATATTGTGCACGTAATTCTGGTTTGACGAGTGACTCCCAGTCCGGGTTGGAAACGGCCATGTATGCTGAGTCGGTATCCATTTCTATCAATTGCCAATCGGATGGGTGGAAATACACGCCCATGAAATCGTATATGAATTCCAGCATTCGCAGTTTGGCCAGCTGGTACACCATACATCCTATTTGGAGCGGCAGGTTATAGGTGATGGTCTTTTTGGCTGACGTCACTTCGTAGGTGGTGTCGTCAATCATCTCCATGTGTCGGTATAGCGGCGAATTCACTTTTTTGCGGGCTTGTTTCGTGGTACAAATGTTCACGGTCACGTGACGGTCCTGGTTCGTTACCGTTTTTCCATATCCGCTGTTCCCAAGTAATTTCATCGTTTCTCCGATGATGGCTTTGCTGGGGTCGGCGTCTCCTTGGCGACGGGCGGTAGTCACGTCGTTCGCGAACTTCTCAAAACAAGCCTGGGGGGGGTGAATTCTATGACTTGGTATATTTTCGTAATTTCCAGTCCGTGCCGCATATACCACTGAAGCAGAGGGGTACCGAGCAAGATTTTTTCGCCAAACATGCTGCCGATCAACATACGCTGTGGTCGCGTTAGGTAGTCGTGTTCAGCGTATGTGCGCATATGGGCTCCGATATCATCTCGACTCACCTCGGTGTTTTTGAAGATGGGTGGACATTCACCAAACGTGTCTTTCAAGTGGTCAGGGACGTGCAGATCACATTCCACGAATCCATAGAGGTCTCCCGTCTCAACAGTGCGTAGGATGTCGGTCATGGTGATAACAGTCCGATAATCCAGTAGTCGGTCGTGAGCGTGTAAGAACGAGTATAACTCCGGTTGGCGACGTTGCATGTTGTGGAATTCACATTCCCATAGCTGTTCATAGGCATAGCCCAGTCCACAAATGTAATCTCGATTCTGCTGTACTTCTTCACGTAAGGCGGCCGGGGTCAGTCCACGGCGCTCGTTATAGCGCCCTCCCGCGAACGAACACTCATGACCGTGCCAATAACAGCCGTGAAATTGAAACACGGTCGGTACTGTATTGATGATAGCAAATCCGTCCACGGGAAGGCGCCGATCTCCAATTCGCTTTTCCGTGTGGTTGGATTGGTGACGGATAGTGACGCCTCGTCGCTGACTTTCCCAATCCAACCATTGTTCTGCTTCATGTTTCGTAGATCGTTGAGCTCTGAATGCTGCACCCTCAGGGAGCCACCGCGTATAATGACCGGCCGGCATGGGTTTACTCAAACACGATAGGTAGAGGGCATTGGCGTCGAATCCTATTATTTTCTCACACAATTTTTCTCCTCGGATATGGGTCAGCTGTTTCTCATGGTACCGATGGAAAATAATACTGGGGCCGCCTACGATATTTCCCTTCAAACAGTCAAACATGTCGGCGTCTTTCTTATCGACGAGAGCGAAGAACGTGGGTAAATCCTGGAACAGATACCGCAGGGTCAGACCGGGGATGCTAACACAGTCTTTGAATACGTCGACACCCATATCTCGGTAGAAGGCGGACATTTTGTCGGTAGCTTCCAGAAAAGGGATGACATCCAAATTGTTGTAATAGATGAGAAAATCCCGGAGAGTTTGCATTCCTTCACGGACCCACACCTGTTGCAGTTCGGTATACAGGGTGGTAGATAATGCTTCTCCTTTGAGATCGTTGTAAAAGGCCTCCTGGGGTGGTAACTGGGTTTCGTCCAGACGCTCGAGACTCGTCATGTAGTTGTAGGGAAAGCAACTTTTTTCCTCTCCGCGCAGTCGTACGCTTTCACCCACTGTTCATAGCTGTAATTCGGCGCCAGGTAATTCCGTACATCTAAGAATCGGAGTGAAGTTGTGGATAGAGCGACGTGATTGTTGGTCTTCTTAATAATGAATTTCACATTCCCAGCTTTAGCGAGGTACGGGTACAAGAATTCTTTGATTAAGTTCAAATCATATCGGCCCGAGTTAAATCCAAGGACGGGTAATTGGTTCATGTATTCCAATAAACGCAGTTTCAGTTTCTGCGCATAGGGTTTCGGTGGTTTGCGTTTCTCACTTTCGTCTTCGTCATCGGTATCGTCCTCCTCCTCCCCATCCAATGTTGGAATACGCGCATCAAGTGCCGCTAATACATCACGGTAGATAGTCGACGCGAGATGTGCCGCACTCACTTGACTGAGAGTTTCAAGGTAGTCCATCATTCGTGTAATCAGTTCATGGGGGTCCCCGTCAGAGACGAAACACACCGGGGCCGTGTCGTAACCGGGTACGTTGGTGTGAATACTCACACTCAAAGGAATATGATGCTGGGTCCATTGAGTTTTAGCCGATAACTTTTCCATGGGTTCTAATAGGGCTTCAAAATCATAGCACGCTCTGTATGGGAAATAACGGTGGTCCATTGGGACGTCAATACCCTCATCTGCCAGGTCTTCAAAGATGGTGGGCTTGTTGTGGAATACGCCGCCGGGGAATTTCCGTTTGGTGGTCTGGTCACAAATTTTCTCGTGCTTATTTAGGTTCCCAGAATGGTCAAACACGCGTTGGCATTTACTACAGATGTAGGACTGGGCATACCTGTTGATGTTCGTGATGTACGAGAAATGCCCGCCCGTGTCCGTTTCGTACAAATTCAATGTCATGGTTGTGTCGTATTTCCCCGGGGAACGCTGTACGAGTCGGGCGGTGAGTTGTGGGGCGTCACTGTTGTCCTCATCCACGTGTTGCTCTAATTTGTATACGACAATGTTGACGTGGAATAAATTTTCCACCACATCTAGCTGCGATAACGGGACCCCGCGAAAGTGCTGTTTTTCCATCTTCTTTTCACGTAAGTAGTCTTCCCAATAGCAGTTGGCCAATTTATCACATTTCTTAGGTGGACGTTTGTTGAGATGGATAGCCAGGCAGCGGAATAAACATTTCCGATCGGTGTAGGGCCCATGGATGCCGCCTACTAAAGCGTACATGCCTTCTCTGTGTTTTAACCAGTCCGGGAGATAAATGGGAGCGCCGATAGGGTGATCGATCATTTTAGTGACGTAAAACGTAACATTGGTTGCCATCTCCACTTGCCATTTTGTGTTGGGGCGTTGTTGTCGTATCCACTCCAAACTATCCAAGTTTTCTAATTTTTCCAGTACCGTGTCCAGACAGGGTCGATGGATAATGGTGAATGGCTGGTCAAACACCCGGGTATTATTGCTGGGATAATAATAACGGAGCTGGTCTGTCTCTTTATGGCGAAGAATGTATCCAAAAGTGAGATTTAACTTGAAGGCTGTATCTTGGTCGTTGAAGATAGCTTCCACGTAGCTACGTAGACGGATGTTTTCTTCCAACCGGAAATTATATAAGTCCAATATCGGGCGATTTCGATGAAAACAATGGTGTATGGTAACCCAGTGTCGTTGATAAATCTCCCTCACACGCTCGTCTTGGGGTAAAACTTCAACCGGAGGTGCTGCTGGGTCCCAGGGAAAATCTTCTCCACGTCTCATACAGGCAGGCTGGTGGTCAGTCAGGCAAGCAGGCAGGCAGGCAGGCTGATCACGTGAGTCAGATAGGTAGTGCAATGAATACTGACCTCTCCCTGCCTAAAAATCGCCTCCTTTTATACGTTTTTCTACAAGCCGCCATCTTAAACCCACCACCCACCCATCCACCACACTTGCACTCACTCACACCGGCCGCCATCTTAAACCCACCACCCACCCATCCACCACAATTGCACTCACTCACACCGGCCGCCAGCTTAAGCCCACCACCCACCCATCCACCACACTTGCACTCACTCACACCGGCCGCCATCTTAAACCCACCACCCATCCACCACACTTGCACTCACTCACACCGGCCGCCATCTTAAACCCACCACCCATCCACCACACTTGCACTCACTCACACCGGCCGCCATCTTAAACCCACCACCCACCCATCCACCACAGCCGCCAAACAAGTCTATACACGTCCAAAGGTCACGCCTCATTCACCCACACCCCCATATAGTCCCACGCGGAGCGAATTGGTGAAATTTTTGAAAAAGTACTGTGACAGAAATTGATGTGACGGAAATAATACTTCTATGAATAGGGCGAAAACTTATCTAAGATAATTTTTCTGTCATAATTAATTCTTGGTCGAGTATCAACTATTCAGATATTACGGAAAGTGCTGTTGTTATAAGGTATTGTTTGTTATATATCAGACACGATCAGCTGATATATGTAAACAAACGATCTATATTTAGACCCTCACGTGATCTGCTACGTTGCAGCACGCGCTCTTTGATCTTGGCGTTCCGCCGCCGTACAAGAAGCTCAAATTGAGACGCAGAATTTCGTTACCATTACCAGTAAATTGTAAGTTTATTGCGGAAAGAATTTATATTGCATAAATTCCTGCGGGAAATAGGAAGTACACATATAAGAGAATATTGTCTTGACGTAAAAAGTTTGGACATTTCATATTTACGGAGATATGGATTTTTATAACTGAGCCGGTTTTTCGTGTAAACCATCGCAGAGTATAGGGAAACGGCTGTCATCTTCGTTTTGCTATGTCACAAAAAGTGCTCGAATTACTTATTCCTAAATGATTTCATGACGAATCCAACTAAGGTTAGCAAGTATACATATTTTACGATATTGTCAATAACTGCCAGCACATAAGACGTTCTGGTTGATGAGATCTGAATTTTTGAAGTTTGGCAATTTTCTGACTTCGAGCTTCGAATACCCGCCGCCATATTTGTTGGAAGCCGGTTTTTCGTTTGTCATGATGGAAAATCATTAATTAATCATATTTTGAGATATATTTCTCAAGACAACCTTGTATTCATTGAAAATATAATTGTTCAAGCTTACATTGCTAATTCGGTTGCTGCCTTTGAGGTAATATTTGTTTCGGCAGTTGTTTCCGCCCATGCGATGAGAAAATAGGCCTGATTTCGCACGTAGTTTTCGTGCACACGTCTCGCACAAGTTCTCGCAATAAGGCCTGTACGAAAATTTGAGAGCGGCCAACATGAGTTTGTGTGTGTGATAGAAGGATAGCTTACGTTTATTTCGCCTACATCCATTGAAATTCACACCGACATTATCGGTTTTGGCCAAGACACGGCCTCGGTGGAAACTGCGTTGTTGATATTTCGGTCATGACGTCATCATTTGTTCAAATTTACCGGGAACCCCCTTATATGGTTTTAGCAACAGTTACGTAGCGTAGGGTGGCATATATTATATTTGGGTTGGCCTGGTTATTTTTTTAGCATGTTTTTTATCGTGGTAGTACCACGTTAATTCAAATGAACAAATGAATTATTCCAACCATACAACTCTGGTTGAAGTTAACATCTTTATAAAGCAACAACATGGTCGTGGCTCAATGGAAACGCATTGAGCTGTTGATCGAGAACACCTGGGTTCGAGTCCCACCTGCGCAGACTTTTTCTCCCCTTATTATTTTTTATTTTATTATCTTGCAGGAAACAATTTGCGTCCAGTGTTGAAGCTGTCCTGGAACGCCGCTATGAGATTCTTTTGCATACCAGCTGATTGAAACAAACTACAATTTCTCAAATAATTTTCCCTATGTTTACATCGTTTGTACGCTATCATTTGTCAAATCATTTGAATACCTGCATTTGACAATAAAACGGAGAAAAAAAATAAAATAAATAAATAAATAAATAAATAAAAATAATAAATAAAAAAAAATCGGCGAGGAGTAGACGAAGGGAAAATTGGGAAGTACTGACCATGCCCCAGAATACTTCATATGCATATCACGGCCTTAAGGCCTATGTAAGATATAATCTACTTCACATTTTAGTAGTATAAAAAGCGCAAGTCCTATTGACCTTGCCCCTCCAAAGAAATAAAATCGGCTCTATTTTACAGGAGTATATACGCAGGTCACGTGGGTTGTGACGTCACTTCTGGGTTTTCACTAAAAACTACCTCCAAACATAGAAGAGTTCCAATTTTTCCCCTTAGACGTCCGTATGTTCATCCTCCAAACCCAGAAGAGTTCCAATGTTCAACCTCCGGGACTTTTCACCGGCCCGCCCCGGCCCCGCAGCGCGCGCGGGGGTTCTCCGGAAGTGCGCGTCATCCCCGGCAGTGCGCACGCGCGGATCAAAAGGTCACCTGTCAAACGGTCTCCCTTTCGGCAAGGTTCGGAGAATACATAGAACTTATAGTCATAATCTATACGTGTTGGACGAGTCTTCACTCACCGTATACACGCACCTCAATGAAATGCCCGCTCCAAACCTAGACCAAATACACGTACTTGGTCTGTGGGCTGATTTCATTGGCTCTGTCTATTTTACTATAGTGCGCTTGCATTCTAACCTTGATGGGTGACATTTTGGCCCCATCCTACACCACTGATTTCAGTTAGACTGAATCTTCAGATGCATTATGAATAAAACACACAAGACAGGGTTTTTTGGTGAGATCTCATATTTTTTTATTCAGTGAACAACAACAACGTGAGAACAACCACGTGAAAACTGAAGCCCAGAACAAGGGGCTTGTAATTAATTGAAGCCCAGAACAGCGGGGCGTATGTACATTGAAAGAATTCAAGCCCAGAACGGGACTTGTACATTGAAATGATGGGCGGCCCAGTCATAGACGAGTACATCTCGGTCCTCGGCCTTGGGGTACTCGTCAAACATGTGGACGATGGTAGATAAGGGTCTTCCCCGGCATCGATGGTACAGGGTAAAACAAGCAATATTGTCCGCACACCATACTGTCCAGGCTTTGCAACGTTTTAGTATTCCAACACCACGTCTCTGTGCCTTGATCCATGAAGTCTGTTAAATCGGGATGGAGGGGCGGTAGGCCGTATGGGTCAAAGTATTCACCCTGCTCTTCTGTCAAGTACTCGGCCACCCAGTGTTGACCGGGCCGATCCATCGGGTCTGTGTTCAGGACGTAAGCAGCCGGATACACACGGTCTAATGGGAACACATCTCGGGCGAACACTCCTTGAAACACCCTACGTGTTCCTGGGTCAGTCTCCAGCACCGTGGTTATCTGGTCTGTATCCATGTTAGGTGGCGAAGTCACACAGCACGTTACGGCTTTTATCGATTTGAATGATGTTGTCAAACTCAGCGTAGCAGATCACATTGATGGTTTTCGGTAAAGGTGTCCCGAAGTGCAGTTCCAAGCGTAAGTTGCCTTTCTTGATGAGACTCAGTTGATGATCGTTGTCTAAGGTGGGAGTCAGATCGAAACAGAACAATGTGTATCCTTTGCCGAAATCGTCTCGACTGATCATATTTCCCTCGTCTTGGTTGATTTGGCCGGTTGCTGTGAAGAGGTTCAGATAGCTCCGGATGTAATTGTCCGTTCCAAAGTTAGGTTGTAAGGGGCGTGGCGGTACCTGTTGGCCATCCACATGCAGGGCCACGAAATTGATGTTGAACGCTTTTAGGTTGAACGGATTCCTCGAAAGAGTCCCATTATAACTGACGTTCTCCACACAAGCTAGGGTTAAACGCTTGGGCAAATCCCCCAGGAACAGGTTTTCTTGATTGACAATCATATTGCCTTTAGGAACGGAAAAGACCTTGGTCTGTACTCGTCGAATGGGGTACTGGGCTGGTTTTTCTCCAAGGCTCTGATGTGCCCCAACTGTACACCTGGGCTGGGTTTCACTTTGCGTACAAACAGACTTGCCTCTTGGATGACAATGTTATACTCGAGGTCCTCATTCGGGGCCATCAAGGCAAACGCAGGCGTTGCGCGTACTAGTCGTATTTTGACAGGTACTCCATTCAAGAGGTATCGGTCCTGCATGAATAAGTCCGCATGCAGACGTCCCATCATATCGACCGATTGACTCTCTGCTGTGAAATCCACTCTCTCCGTATAGCCGGCATTATCAGGACTCGCTTCCATGTTGCCTGGGGTATCTCGGTAGAACAACGGGGCTGTCAAATAAGACTTTTTAGCGTCACGCCCGTAGGATAACAGTGTTTCGATGTAGGCTCGGTACGGGTACGTGTTCGTCGAGGCGCTCACCAGTTTATCACTCAGGGCTATATCCACTTGCTGGAATAGCGAATGAAGTCAGAGATTCACTGGACCCACGGGTGCCTCTGCTTTCAGGACTGTCCCATCTTTATTGGTGATTTTAGCTTTCACATATAGGTACGTATGGGCTAAATCCAGGTAGGTCGTATCTGCGTTGGTGATGGTGAAGTCAATGGGGCCTGTGGCTGTAATGCTGGAAAGGGGCAGATGTTCCACCCATTGACCCTCTTCGGCACTGGTCTGAGTAGGTGGGACGGTCCATAAATCAAATTCACTGTTGGTAGAAGGACACGACTCGGCATGGATGAAAGCCATCTTTAAGAAAAGATATCCTTGGTCTTCTTCGATGTGCGTCGTCGCTGGGTCGGTCGTCGGCTGGTGCGTGGTCTCGGTGGGGCAGCTCTTTTATTCCCTACGGTGCGTTGTGCTTTGGCCACCAAGACGCCTCCCGCTTCTTTGGCCCGCCGTTTCAAGGATTCTTTGGGTGCCGTACCCCCAAGACATCACCGGCCACTTGCAGTCCACTGCGCACCGCTTGTTTGCCGATCGCTTTGACCCCACGCGTCACCAAGGGCAGGAACGTTTTGACGATGCTCCCGAGTATGTTCCCCAGCCCATATCCTCGTTGCATGCGTGTACCCGCAAAGACAGGAAAGTTACCCCCGGCCTGTTTGGTGTAATGATCGACGTAACTGGCTGTATGGCATTGATAAGGCACCTTCATTATGCAAAGTGAACCGCTCGGACTTGACGGAAATGAAGTGTCAGCACCACTTTTCCTCGTTCGAATGCCACCGGTCGTCCCGTGTCGTCTCTTATATCGATGACGATGGAGCTAATATCGGTCTGACTGACCGGTAGATAGACGATATGCCTGAAACTGTGGGTGACTTGAGCTCCATACGTGCCTTTCACCGGGCAGACGCGCAGTAGAGGTACGTTGCTGTCGCCGACAATGTGTGCATCGACCACGTCCGAGTAGACGTACAGGCCATACATACCACCACGCCTTTTCATCGGGATGTGGGCTATCTCGCCGGTGGGGCCAGCGTACCCCTGGTAATTGAAACCCAGCATTTGCTGTAGGGTAGCACTGAGTTCGACACTCACGTTGGGGCTGAGCGTGAGATTGGCCTTGTCGTTGTGTGTGTTGTAATCGAAGTCCACATGATTTTTGAAGGGGAAAGATTTTATGGGTTTTGAAGTATTCGTGACGTCTCGTAGAGACTTATAATGCATCAGACTTCTCAGTCCACCCATGAACTCCTTGGGGGTATCGTATTGACCTTCGGGTAGTTTAAGTCGAGTTTCTTGTCCTTCGTAGGTCACCTCGTACCATACTTCATTGGCTCGCACGTTGTACCACGAGTAAGGGTATTGGATATCCACGAGTCCACATTCCCAGAGTCCAGGTAAATGCAACGGTTGTGGTAACTGGGTCACGTACTTGGTCAAGGTTTTGTCAGGAAACACATCAGCCGAGCTGTTACTGGGTAGGGTGAGGTAAAACATGATGACTGAGCTGTCCTGCTGCTGCTGTTGGTTTTAATACTTCTCCCAGCCCTTGGGCGCTAATCGTCGTGATGGTCGCGGTGATTTAGCTCTTGGTGGTTGCAGGGGGTGGCGTGGTAAAAGGGGTGAAAACGTAGGTGCCCGCCGTGGTGGTGATGTGGGAGGTGACTCCGGTTCTCAAGGTTCTGGTGGTGTACTCACATTCTGCATAAAGGCCCAGCGCTGAGGGTTGCCCACCAATTCCTGTGGTACATGCATGTCTTTCAAGCCTTGAGCGAAGACCTCCCATCCTCGAGGATTCGTGTGCGTTCTGCGTTGACGCATCAGGTCATTCACTAAATCCGTCATGTGGGTCCCGGGGACCACCTGATTCTGTACCAGGAGTTCACCTTTATCATTCCAAGTCATGTTAGGATTCTGTT
>JAVTVY010004300.1:0-38230 GCA_036873755.1 Hanleya hanleyi | reverse complement strand
ACATGAACCACGGTTTGGAAATTACCCACATATACCAAGTGATACAATACGTACCCCACGCCTGTTTTGCGCAGAATGCCGACATCGTGACGTCGGCCCGTCGTCAAGGTGATGAAGACCCGAGTCAGGCCATCATCGGTGAATCTTGGAAGTTGACGGGCAATGGTTACTATGGAAAAACAGTCACGAACCAGGATAAGCACGTGAACGTGAACATTTGTACTACTGCCCAAGCCCGCAAAAAAGTGAATTCTCCTCTGTTTCGGTCCGTGGACGTCATTGATGACGACACCTATGAAGTCACTTCAGCCAAGAAGACTATCCGTTACAACCTACCCCTGCAGATTGGATGTATGGTATACCAGGTGGCCAAGCTGAGGATGCTGCAATTTCTGTATGATTTCATGGGTGTGTATTTTAATCCATCAGACTGGCAACTCATGGAGATGGATACGGACTCGGCCTACATGGCCGTGTCTAATGCGGATTGGGAGTCCCTGGTGAAACCGGAG
Organism: Hanleya hanleyi; assembly: GCA_036873755.1. Lineage (NCBI taxonomy): Eukaryota > Metazoa > Mollusca > Polyplacophora > Lepidopleurida > Hanleyidae > Hanleya > Hanleya hanleyi. The sequence continues at coordinate 37,718 of JAVTVY010004300.1, read as the reverse complement.
TTACGTACCCAGTATGAAGCGGAGCGGGACCAGTGGCTACCTCGACGTGACCATTACCAGTACGATAAGCGTACGCCGGGCCTCTTCAAGCTGGAGTGGAGTGGGGATGCTATGATTGGTCTCTCCTCCAAAACGTATTACTGTTACGGGGGAGACGAAAATAAGTTTAGCTGCAAAGGGGTGAGCCGGCGCGATCCCAACATCGACAAAGCCTTGTACTTGAACGTGCTGCAAAGCCGGGCCAGTGCGAGTGGCACTAACCGAGGATTTCGCGTGGTGGATCACCAGATGCGGACGTACATTCAGCAGCGAGACGCCTTTTCTTTCTTTTACCCGAAACGGAAAGTGTTGGCCGATGGTGTGAGCACCACTTACTTGGACTTGTGAACAATGTCGAACTATAACTGTTGATACACGAGTTAAAAACTGTAAAAGTCAGGATGGCCGAGTGGTCTAAGGCGCCGGTATTAAGTGCTGGTCGGCGAAGAGCTGGCGTAGGTTCGAATCCTACTCCTGACAGAACTTTTTTGTACCTTAACCATACCACTACTATTCTATTTGTACCTATTCTATACATTCTTGTTGACTTAAATAAAAAAATAAGTCAAACCCCCATCATTTTTTGTGTTTTTTCATCAATTTTTATTCAACATCAATGAACGTCAGAACAACAACGTCATAACAATAACGTGATAAAAAAACAAGTGGCCTGCGCGCAGTTGTTAACCAGAGAAATGGAGCATGCACATTAAAACGAGAGGCCGTCCAGTCATAGACCAGGACATCACGGTCTTCGGCTTGACAATAATCATCAAACATGTGTACGATGGTTGGCATAGAATGTCCTCTACTCCGGTGAGTGAGATAAAACACACAGTACTGTCCGCACACACTACTCAAGGATCCTTGTAATCTTTGAGTATTCCAACGCCACTCTGTAGTAGAGACGTCCATGAATTTCACCAAATCGGCATGTAGGGGTGCAAGTCCGTAGGAATCAAAGTATTCGCCTTGGCCTAGGGTGTCCACGTACACAGCTACCCAATGTTCACCGGGTCGAGACCCCGGGTCTGTATTCAGGACGTAGGCTGCTGGGGTGGTGGAGTGGGTGGGAAACACATTGCGTGGAAACACACCTCGAAAGGGGATCTTAGGATCTCGCTGGAGTATGCCCATCAGCTGTTCTGTATCCATGACTCTAGTTGGCGTAGTCACACAGCACGTTTCTTTGCTGATCCACGCTGATGACGTTATCAAACTCGGCGTAGCAAATCACGTTAATGGTCTGGGCTAGAGCGGTGGCGAAACGCAGTTCCAACCGTAGGTTTCCTTTCTTCAGCAAGGCCAGTTGGTGATCGTGTTCCAAGGTGGGGGTGAGGTCGAAGGCGAACAACGTGTACCCACGGTAAAAGTCTCGTCGAGTGATGGTATTTCCTTCGTCCTGATTGTTTTGTCCTGTGGCTGTAAACAGGTTCAGGTAGCTCCGCACATAGTTTTGGTTACCAAAATCCGGTTGTAATGGTCGGGCTGGAATTTGATGGCCAGCCACGCGCAGTGCCAAAAAGTTCAGGTTGAAATGTTGAAAGGCGAACGGGTTCTCATCCCACGCTCCATTGAAAGCGGTGTTGGTCACACACGCTATGGTAACACGTTTAGGGAGATCTCCTAGAAATAAATTTTCACGATTGGCCATCATCGTACCGGCTGGTACAGAGAACACCTTGGTCTGTACGCGTCGGATGGGGTACAGGGCTGGGTTTTTCGATAAGGCTTCCATGTGACTCACCAACACGCCCTGTTGCAAATCCACCGTACGCACAAACAGGGCTGCATCTTCTAGGATGATCTTGTAATTGGGGGCCGCTCCACCGGCCATCAAGGCGAACGCAGGTGTGGAACGGATCAACTTGATCTTGATGGATACACCGTTCATCATGTAGCGGTCTTGCAGGAACAAATCGGCGTGCAGTCGTCCCATCATATCGACGGACTTGCTATCGGCTGTCAAGTTTTTGCGCGCGGTCAACCCATTATTGGCAGCGAGCACGCTATTCATGGAGCCGGGTGTATCCTTGTAGTACAGCGCGGCTTGCAAGTGGGATTTTTTGGCATCATTGCCGTACGACAACAGCGTCTCCATGTAGGCTCGGTACGGGTACGTATTGGTCGACGTACTGATGAGTCTATCGCTCATACTCATATCCACCTGTTGGAACAAGGAGTGCAGCCAAAGATTCACTGGGCCTACTACTGCATCGTCCGCTACGTTGGCCCCGGCTGCGTCCACTATTTTGGCTTTCACGTACAAGTAGGTGTGGGCTAAATCCAGGTAGGCCGTATCTTTGTTTTCAATGGTAAATTCCACAGGGTCCCGTCCCCGTCAGGCTAGCCAGGGGTCGATGTTCTACCCAACGTCCTTCGGCTACACTGGTCTGGGTGGGTGGAATAGTCCACAAATCCAATTCACTGTTGGTAGACGGACACGACTCGGAGTGAATGAATGCCATTATGCGAAGATGTCTCTCCTACTACTCTTCTTCTTCTTCTGGGTCTTAGTCCTCCGGGGTGTGCGTCGTCGGTGTGTTGGACGTCGAATGACTCTTCGCTGTGTCCGTGGTTGTCTTTTAAGGGCTTTGGCGATCAAGACGCTGCCTGCTTCTTTAGCCCGTCGTTTCAAGGCTTGTCGGGGTGCTGTGCCTCCCATCACATCACCGGCCACGCGCAATCCACTGCGTACCGCTTGTTTGCCCACCGCTTTGACACCCCGTGTCACCAAGGGTAAGAACGTTTTCACAATGCTGCCCAGTATGTTTCCCAATCCGTGACCTCGTTGCATGCGTGCACCGCTAAAGATGGGCAAGCCTCCTCCCGTTTGTTTCTTGTAGTAGTCGGCATAGCTGGGCGTATGGCACTGGTAAGGCACGTACATTATACGAAGTGAGGAGAACGGGCTTGTCGGAAATGAAGTGTCAGCACCACTTTCCCTCGTTCGAATGCGACCGGGCGTCCCGTGTCATCTCTTATATCCACCGTGATCGTGTTGATATCGGTATGTCGTACGGGCAGATAGAGTATATGGTTGAAACTCTGGTTGACTTGATTGCCATACGTCTTGCTAATGGGCACCACCCGTAACAGAGGTGTGTTCACATCACCCACAATATGGCTGTCCACTGCGTCCGAGTAGACGTAGAGTCCGTACATGCCTACTTTCATATCCATCACAACGTCACCGTTGTCGGTGGTGGGCCCCGGGTACACCCTGTAAGGCAGACCTAACATTTGCTGTAGTGTAGGACTGAGTTTCACAGCCACGTTAGGGCTCAGCAGGATACAGGCCTTGTCGTTGTGTGCGTTGACAGCCCAGATCACGTGATTCTTGAAGGGATAGACTTTCAGCGATTTTGAAGTATTCGTGGCCTCCCGTAGAGACTTGTACTCCAACAAGGACAGCAGACCCTCTATGAACTTCTGGGGCGTATCGTATTGGCCTTCGGGGAGAATGAGTTTGGTTACTTTGCCTTCGTACGTCACCTCGTACCATACTTCTTGGTCTCGTACGTTGTACCACGAGTAAGGGTACTGAATATCTACCAATCCACATTCCCACCGACCCGGTAAATGTAACGGTTGTGGTAATTGAGTGACATACTTGGCCAAGGTGTTGTCAGGAAACACATCGAGTGAACTATTACTGGGCAACGTCAGGTAAAACATGACGACTGAGTTGTTCTGCCTTCTGCACCGGGTTTTTATAGGGGTTGCCCCTTAGTAGGGTTCCCAGGCCTTGGGCGCCTTACCTCGGCGTCGTGATCGTCGTGGCGGTGGTGTGGCCGGTATAGAGGTCGCATAGGGGTGAAAAGAACGGTCCCGCCGTGAGGGTGTTTTGGGCGGCGTCTGCGGTTGCCATTCACGTTCCCAGGTATGGGGAAGTCGAGAGGGTGCTTGCATCCACTTCCAGCGTTCACGATTTCCTACCAATTCTTGAGGGGTGTGTGTGTCTTTTAATCCCTGAGCAAAGGCTTCCCAGCCCGGTGGATTAGAGTGTTTGCGAGAACGTACCATATCGTTGATCAAATCGGTCATATGAGACCCCGGCACCACTTGGTTTCGAATCAGCAGTTTTCCTTCAGCGTTCCAACCCATATCGGCATTCTGTTTCACCCGGTCCAACAATAAACGCGCCTTGGTCTTGAAGGCTTTAGGCACACTGGCCAACACTTCTTCTTCCAGCTGAGGTGAGGCAGAGGATGAGGGTGGCGGGGGTGTGAGTGTAGGCGTTGTGGGCGTTGTGGGTAGTTGTGGTGTACTACTACTACTACTACTCCCTCTATATTGATCCATAAACGTCTGGTACCGGTTCAGCGTGTGATGGTAGAGTTGAATTTTCTCGTGATCGGGTAGTCGACGTTGGAGTATACTATTCATCTCTTCATCCAGAGACTGCAGTTGTTGCACTGTGGCAGGCACGGGATAGGGTGATTGCAAACTCTGTAACAGTCGAGGTTCGACCAGCATCATTTTTTTCGTATGTTCCATGACGTTAGCGTCCCAAGATGGAGCCTAGTAACGGTCCCAGTACAGTAGCGGCTAAGGGTGCGAGGAGTGCGCCGAGAAATCCACCTCGCTGTAACACCTGTTTCTTTTTCTTGACACTTCCCGTCTTCTTCACCAACGTTCGGAGACCCGCCTTGTGCCGTTGCAATTTCCCTTTCTGCAGAGGACTGAGCGGAACATTGCCTTTTAACACATTATGCGCCACTTCACACAAACACCGTACCAAGTCGGGATCCGCCCCGCGCACCAGGGCCCGGCCCACCTCCGGTGGCGCGCTGCGTAATACGCGGAGGGCCGGCGCGTGCTTGCGTATCCGTGCAGACATGATTAGTGACGGCTAGAGTGGGTTGTCTTCTTCTTTTATTTGGGTGTGTACACCGTCTGCACCTCTCCGGGAAAAATGTGGGTACGCAATCGAAGGGTAGAGGGGGTGTCTTGTTTCAAGTCGATGAGTAGATACCCGTGAGCTCGTTGGGTAGCATCTTCAAAGGCTTCTCGTACAAAGGCCGTGTTTTTAGGGTACATCTGTTGGGCCAGGTGCGTAATTTGGGAAGCGTCTCTGGGGTTTTTGAATAACACCACATACTGAGCATTCAAACTAATGTTCCTGTGCTCTTTGTTCTTACTGAAGAGATTCTGCACGATGTAGATGATGCTCAACCGACGATGATGGCTTCCTTTGGTAAAGAGACGGGTGATTCGACTGTCCGTTTCCGTCATGAGATCGTCCACCACCACCAACGTGTCTTTTGGCGTATCCTCAGGGGGTAAGCCTTCCATTAAGGTTAATCCCGGGACACGTGCCAGTTCCTCGTACGCGGGTTGCCAAGCTCCATAACACCACAGGATGCGAGCTAGAGGAGGTGAAATGAGGGCTGACCCGTGTTGGATGAGACGTTGAACGAAGTGTTTTTCCCGACCCTGTCGGTCCAGCGATGAGACACGTGAAAGGATGCTGCCACCGAGGATCCATAGTTTTTTTATTTTATTTTTTTATTTGGTGATTTGCGCTCGGCGTTCAGAGGCCCACCACCGTTGTCGTGGATCCCACCGGGGATCGTAGTCGAACGGGTACCGTTGCCGTGGTAAACGTGATTCGTCCACTCTAAATGTTTTTAGCGTCGTAGGAGTCGTAGTGGTGGTGGTGGTGGGTGTACTAGGTTGTGGTGATGGGGTGGAAGGGTCGTCGCTTCTCAGGGTAGACGGAGGCTGGTGATCACGTGGAGTCGTAGTAGTACGGAGCGTCGTAGTACGGGGCGTCGTAGTACGGGACGTCGTAGGCGTGGGTGGATGGATGTGGCGGTCAGGTGACGTGGTGGATGGAGTAGACGGCGTGGTAGGCGTGGGTGTCTGGGTTGATACGTGGCGGTACCTTGACGTCTTGGATGGCGTAGGCAGCGTCGTAGTGGTGGTGGTCGAAGTGGTGGATGATTGAGGTGGAATTGTTGGACGAAGGGTGTTGAAACAGGATATCACGTACGCCAAATCGTAGAACACGCCTCCAAATAACGTACCCACAAGCACTACTAGACACACTACAGTACCCACTTGTGCTTTTCGAGTTCGTAACAGTAAGGGTAGATGTGCACTATCCATGGTACAACCCTACACTGAAGGATGGCGGTGATAGGGGTTAGAATTTATAGGCGTTTCATGTCACGGCCTGACACCCAGGAATTAAACGAACGGGGCCAACCTTGCCATTTGACGAAATGATAGGGGATGCCACGTCGACGTTCCGTTTTCAAAATCTTTTCCACCGTGTAGTAGTCTTTCGGTGTTTTCACTATGGGTTGTAATTCTGCCTCGTAAAACGTGCCTTGCAGTGTTTCTCCTTGTAGATCTTCCAGTTGATAGACGTGTGGCTGTCGAGGTTTATGGCGAACGATGACAAAGTGCTCGTCACTCCAGTTGGGCAAGTAACTTTTCTCAAATTGTCCTTTCACTTTACTGATCCGTACCACATCTCCCCGTTTGTAACGGGGTGACGTGAGTGGTGGACTGGGTGAGTACAGCGTACCACGCACTTGATGTTCGTTGCGTTCTGTCACATCGAGGGGAGCTCGCTGGATACTGCGATGATAGGCTCGATTGTACCCTTGAACCAGTTGAGGTAGTACATCGATGTACCGTCGGGTATTTTGGGCAGTAAAATACTTGTACATTCGTCCTTTGAAGGTCCGATTGAATCGTTCCACCACAGAGGCTTTGGTCTCGTTGTACGTATGGAAGCAAAAATACCTTCTGTTTCTTAAGAAAGGCTTGAAAGGGTCGGTTGAGAAATTCTGTACCTTCATCCGTTTGCAAATAGAGGGGTTTGCGCCCCGTCTTGAAAATCTGCTGGAACGCCCGTACTAGATTCTCTCCTGTTTTGGTGCGAATGGGTAGTACCCATGCATACTTGGATAAAATATCGATACAGGTCAACATGTACCGATGTCCATCATTGTGAGGTGCAAATCGACTCATATCCACTAAATCAGCCTGCCATTGTGCGTCTATGCCTCCTACGATGACTCGGTTACGGCGAAAATGTCGTCGGGCTGCTCGATGTAAACTATAAGTGTCTTGGGTTTTTAACCAGTCTCGAACTTCAGTTCGACTGATGCCTTGGGAATGGGCAGCTCGAGCGAGCGCTCCCACAGCGCTATACGCGGCTGGACTGGTAGGGTTGTAATACAAATCGGTTAACACCTTGTTCACTGTAGATGCTGACCCCTTTTTCCCTTTCGGGACCCCCTCATCACGGTCTTCTTACCCCTCATCGGGGTGCCCCTGGGTCCCCGTCCGGTGTGTTCGCTTCATCAGGTGACACGGACACTCTAGCCTCTGTGCACCCTATAGATATAGTACTTTTCTGTTCCCCGGCTGTATCGGGTTCATGTAGTTGTTCATGGGGTTCAGCCAGCGCGTCCTCCATAGCACGAGCCCACGCCAACTGGTCTGATGATCGATCGTCCGGTGTAAACAGCTGGTCCACAATAGGCACCACTTTCTCCAAGGCTGACCACAGAGAGGGGCCTAGGGTGAAGCCTCGCGTAGGGTCTTGGTAGCGGCCCAGGCGTAGGAAGAGGGAGGTACGGTATACGTAGATGGCATTGCCTATGTGGATGAGGTGTCCGTCGAGCTCACCGCTCAACATCCGTTTAAATTTGGTCCAGCCGTCACGCTGTAGCGTCACCGTATTCGATACGGTCTCAGCGGGTGCCCAGCAAATATCTCCACGGTCTTCCACCAGGGTGACTTTATCTTCATAGACGTGTAACCCCACCTGGGGTGTAAGGGGCAGGATGGCTCGTAGGTCGGATGACATGCTTGCTCTAAATGTCGAACGGTGAATGACACACACTCTGTCTCACCCCTGGTATTTATAGTGTCAGGTGTGGTACAGACATGAGTCGTACTATTCTGTGAGGGGCTCCTGTGGAGAGAGTACTTCATCGACCATGGGGACTACTTGTTGCAAAGCCGTCCATAGATCGGGGTCGAGAGTAAAACCACCTCGCTTGAGACAGACGAGTCGAGCAAAATAGGGACCACGGAAAATGTAGACGTCGTCACACAGGTGAATGCTATCACCGTCGAGGTTACCGCATAACACCCGTTTCAAGGTAATCCAGCCTTCCGGGGATAAAGAGACACGCGCTGGTTCAGACGTACACCAACACCTACTATCGTCATCGATGAGCTCCACGCGTTGGGGGTACAACAATAGGGTGCAGTCCGGTGTAAGAGTGCGGGTAGCTACAGAGTGCGCCTGGGGGTGAAGTACGTCGTGGACGTCGGTGATAATAGCTTTCAGCGCCTGCCATAATGCCGGACGGAGTAGGATAGAGGCACCACCACACTGTTCTAACCGGGGAAAAAAAGAATCATCTCTACCACTTCGTAGGTAGACACCGACTCCCACGTGCATGAAATCGACTTCGGGCTCTTTTCCCTGTAACAACCGTGTCAATAGAGTCCATCCTGCTAGGCTTAAACATAGCTTCACCTCTCGGGGATGTTCTTCGATGAGCTGCAGTTCATGGTCATAGACGATGAGGATGACGTCAGGCGTGAGTTGGAAGAAGGCAAGCTCCGCTCCGTGCGCTGCCATAGTGGTGAATGACAAAATACCGACCAGGCAAATGTGTATATATCGATTCTTACCCCTTCGTGAAAGTCCGTGATGTCCGTAAAAAAAAAACCCCTGTGCGTAACCGTAGACGTTATAGGTGCGCACCTCTCTCTATCCGTACCCGTAACCGTTCTAGTTTTTATTCCACCCTCCTGCTTCGTGAAAGTCCGTAATGACTCGTGAGTAAAAAACCCCTAGTCCGTAGCCGTACACGTTATAGGGTTTTTTTCGCACCTCTCTCTATCCGTACCCCAGCACCGTTATAGTTTTTTATTCCACCCTCCTGCTTCGTGAAAGTCCGTGATGATTCGGGCTGTAATGTTATCTGCAATTATTTAACCTGGGAATTGTGAATTTGGTGCAAAATAGACGGATTGTAAATTAACCCAGGAAGGGTGGTCGCGCGGACCTGGGTGTAGACACCAATCAGCATCCATTCTCATGTTTATAAATAGCCGCAATCATTTAACATAGGAATTTGCACTAGGTGAATTTTCGTGTAAAATGAAGGGATTCTGACGACACCCAGGAATGGCGCCAGGGGTGTTGGGCCTTTTCAGGCCCAACCCCCAATGTTATCTCAATACACGCAATCATTTAACGTAGGAATTGTGAATTTGGTGCAAAATCAGCGGATTGTAAATTAACACAGGAAGGGTGGTCGCGCGGACCTGGGTGTAGACACCTTGTAGGCCACCAATCAGCATCCATTGTCATGTTTATAAATAGCCGCAATGATTTAACATAGGAATTTGCTAGTGCGAATTTTCGTGTAAAATGAAGAGATTGTGACGTCACCCAGGAATAGCGCCAGGGGTGTTGGCCCTTTTCAGGGCCAACCCCCCAATGTTATCTCAATACACGCAATCATTTAACATTGACAAATTTGGTGCAAAATCAGAGGATTGAGAATTAACCCAGGAAGGGTGGTCGCACGTGGGCATAGACATCCATTAGCCACGTGTACATCGACTCTCATGTTATTAATACACGCATTCATTTAACATGGAAATTTTCCACTAGACGAATTTCGTGCAAAATCACGGGATTGTAAATTAACCCAGGAAGGGTGGTCCAGCCCACTATTGGCCAATGAGATGTCTATAAACAGAGCCAATGAAATGGCTATAAAAGAGCCAATCTGCTAGCCCTAAAAAAGAACCAATGAAGCCAATATGAGCGAGGTTGAAACAGCCAATGAAAATGACCTGTATGTGAGTATAAAGCCAGCGGGAGCGTGGTGCGGGGCATTCCAAAACTTTTCACAGACCTCACAACACATAGAGCGATATTACAGAAAACAAGATGAGCCGCGCTGTAGCAAAGATGTCTACCACCAAGGCCTCCGGGCGAATGGCGATGGCACGCCGGGAGAGAGAAAGAACACAAAGACGTGCCATGGGAAAAGCCGTGAAAGATTTTTGGGCGGCGGAGATTCAAGGGTGGTACCGATACTTGGAAAATCATAACATCAACAACGTCAACCGGCAGGCAGCCCAGAATCTTACCACCCTCATCAGAACGGCGAGAACAGTGGGGGACGAGGCGTGGCTGGTGCATCTCCAAAATACCATGAACGAGATGCACCCTCCCCCTCCACGACGACGACAACTGCAACAACAACAACAACAACAACAACAACAACAACAACCCCCAGTCCAGCCGGAATATATACCAATAGCAGCTATTCCACCCGCACGCTTCCTGCAAGACCTCCTGCCCATATCTCCGGACATAGAAGACGGTGAACATCAACACGAATATACCCTCCAGCCACACCGATATTTCTCCGTAAGTGAGATGGAGTAGACAGGAAAACTCCCCCTTAAGAAAACAGGGTCAACAAATTGACTCCAACGGCCCTTTTCAGGGCCAACCCATTGCTGTCGAAAGAGAGCTTCTAACTTGGCACAAATTCAAATCACAGGTCCTACATCATGCCCTCTTTATTCTATAGTATTAGCAAACTGCAACACCAAAAAACAATCCCTGCCCCATTAACGGTCCTTTTCAGGGCCAACCTCTTACTTCGAAACACACAGGGGTTTTTTTCTCAGTGTTTTAGGGCTAACCCATGCAAAAATTTGGCGCAAAATGAACGGCATGATTGCAGATAACATTACAGCCCGAATCATAACGGACTTTCACGGACAAGGGGGGGGGGGCGGGTGGAATATAAAAAAACTAGAACGGGTACGATACGATACGATACGATACGATACGAATTTTATTACGATCAAAGTAAACGTACAGTGATCAAGGGGAAGTAACTCCCATTACGATACGATACGAATTTTATTACGATCAAAGTAAACGTACAGTGATCAACATAAACACTGATACGGGTACGGATAGAGAGAGGTGCGCACCTATAACGTGTACGGCTACGGACTAGGGTTTTTTTTACATTTTAACATGGCAAAATTTAGACTAGGTGAATTTGGTGTAAAATGAAGGCATTCTGTCGTGACCCAGAATGCATTGGGGTAATATTATAAAGAGTAGAATGGACTTTTAACCTGGAAATTGATGTGTTATTTACCTATTATTACCTAGGTATGTGTGCGGGAGTTGGTGTTATTTTTTTTATTTTGTTCTTTTTGAGTTTAGAAGTTTCCCCTTTCGGAAAGATGGGGTGGCTCTAAAAAGAGCCTTTTGAAGGTGTAAGGCATTACATCGTTGGGGCCAGGTGGCATTGTCTTCTCACAGTACACACCGGGCATATCAAGGCTATGAATTCACACACTAGGGGGTTGTAATCGTCCGGACACTCTGGTAATCGGGCATGTCGGTGTATACAAGCTATACACAAGGCTTGATGCCCACAGGGGAAAATGGCGTATTTGGCGAAGTGGTTACAGCATTCCACGCAGCGTAAATAGGATGCTGCTTGGCATTCTGTGTTGGATGCCAGTGTTGTTCTTATTGCGGAAGCGTAGTGGATGACGTCTTCGTTTTCTTTTTTGCTTATTTTTCTTGTGTTCTCTCTTATTCTCTTTTTTCTTGCGTCTTTTCTGTTTTTTCTTGCGTCTTTTCTATTTCTTCTTGCGTCTTTTCTTTCTTTTCTTGAGTCTTTTCTGTTTTTTCTTGAGTCTTTCTTTTTCGGGTACTGTCTTTTTCTGTTTTTTCTTAAGTCTTTCCTCTTCTCCTCTTTTGCTTGTCCTTCGCCTTCTTCTTCTTCTCCTTCTTCTTCTGTTTCTGTTTCTTCTTCTTCTTCTTCTTCTTCTTCTTCTTCTTCTTCTTCTTCTGTTTCTTGTTCTTCTTCCGTTTCTCCTGCTTCTTGTTCTCCTTCTTCTTCTCCTTCTTCTCCTTTAGCTTGGAGGCTTTGTTGTTGTTTCAAGATATCTTCTAGCACTCGGTCCATGTCGTCAAAACGTTGGTATTCGACTGTGGTAAGATCCGGTGTCGCTGCTGGGGTGTCACTAAGATCCGGTGTGGCTCCTGGGGGGTCACTAAGATCCGGTGTGGCTCCTGGGGAGTCTTGATTAGGGTGGTCCTGGGGTTCATCTGTAAATAAGTCTTCCATTATAGCATCCAGCCATGGCTCGTCATGTACCATATCAATGATGTTGCCGAGCAGTTGTACTTCATCATCATGATTTGTCATCAAGTGTGGTATGTCAATATCCATGATTTCAGCCAGGGATGACTGCATGACTGTGGATTCAGGCTCGTCAAATACAGTGTAATAGGCTGGTGAATTTGCACTGGTAAAATGAAAAGCTTCTGCACGTCTAGTAGACACTGGCATAATTGTGAATGAATCAGTAAATACTGCGCGCTATTTATAGTGTAACGCGCGGACGTGAGCGTAATTTTTATATTTTTTTGTGCTCACTTACGCTGGAGAAATATTTTTGTGTTTCTTTTCCAATTTTAAACCAGTGTGATTTTGCAATAAATGCGAGTGCACGTATAAATTTTATTTCAAGTTGAACTGGGGCAACTGATCGTGTAGCATTTAAAAATTTAGAAGGATAGCGGTAGACTAAGCCACTATTTTAATGATTTTATCGATTTTTAAACCCATAACATTATGGTTAGGTAGTGTGGAAAACCCGGTACACTGGAAATAAATCGGTTTTCCTGGGTAAAAATACGTCAAGTATGTTGCTCACAGCCTTATAATGTCACCCTGAAAATTGTAGCTGGTTTATCGAAAGAAAACTAGAAAATTTTATCCTTGGGCTACGGTAACACAGCACTATACAGTGTGCAGGCAAAATGTGAGTACAGCTATGGGTGTGAAATGGGGGTGTGTTACCGTAGCCCAAGGATAAAATTTCCTAGTTTTTTCTTTTCGATAAACATGCTGCAATGAACTCACATTTATTGCAAAAAATGAGACCCGTTTTAAAGTTGGGAAAATAAAACACAACATTTTTTAGCAGATACCACCATCTTGGACCCACTCCCACAGGCCGCCATCTTAAACCCACCACCCACCACCACCTCCCACAGGCCGCCATCTTAAACCCACCACCCACCACCACCTCCCACAAGCCACCATCTTAAACCCACCACCCACCACCACCTCCCACAGAACGCCTAGACTATAAATAACGCGTAATATGTTGCCATTTATTCACAACTACAATCATGGGTACAAGACGAAGGCTATTCACCGATCCTAGAGATCCTAGAGAACACAGAGACGTGATTACGAGTGAAGAACATAACGATGGAGTGACAATAATTACAAGCTTTCAGCAGGTTATTGCCGACGAAACGATGATACGGCGAAGTGAAGAACAACTGGAAGAGCTCAGGAGGGAAGCAATGGAAGAAGATGCGAGGTTGATAAGACAGCGAAGTCAAGAACAAGACGAAGAGATCAGGAGGGTGACAATGGAAGAAGAAGATGAGGATGTAACTGATGAAGAAGAACTCCCCTGGTTAAACAGTAACAGACCTCCAGCAAATACAACGGCTACCCAAACGCCAATTATAACAACGTCGGGCTACCGAAACAACAACAACAACAACAACAACAACAACACCACCACCACCATGCTCTTGGGCCGAGGTAACCTGCCTGAACGAACAGATTAATCACATGAGACAAGACATGGATCAAATGGACGCTGTGATTTCAAAACAAGAAGAAGACCTACATAAGGAAGAAAGTAAATCAAGCTGCAGCGTGTGTACAGACGAGGAAAGCCTGTACGCCCTATTTCCGTGCGGGCATTTATGCCTATGTGAAGAATGCTGGGTGACGCTAACATGTATAGGGGGCATGTGCCACTGCGCTGAAACGGACGAACAGCATTTAAAAATCAAGTGTCCCGTGTGTAGGAAGCAGGTGGCCGGGGTAAAGAGAATCTACCGCTCCTAAAACAAGTGTCGTAACACTTTTCCAAAGGCCCTTTTCAGGGCCACCCCACCTTTCCGAAAGAGGAAACTTCTAAACTCAAAAAGCACCAAAAAAAAATAACACCAGCTCCCATCACCCCTATGAAAATAAAAAATGTTAATACAATTATCTTTGCAAAAAAGAATGAACACTAACAACCATTTTTTAATTTTCTACTATTTTTATTAACACAAATAGAATGAACGTGTTCACCAAACTCTGGGTATTGAATTTTAATACAATTATACGCTATGAAGGCGCTTCAATGCACATAGAATGAACATAAAATGAACATAGTGTAGGAATACGTGAGGAGAGAAGCCGTATTTTCAGCTTGAGCAAGACTGGCAGATGATAATGTCTGAATGTTCCAATGCAATAAGACTTGAAAATGTTCAATATTTATACAACAAGACAATAGAATGAACGTCTTCAACTCTGAGTATTGAATTTAATACAATTAACAGTAAAAACTCTGAGTATTGAATTTTTAATACAATTATACGCTCTCAAGCCGCTTCAATGAACGTGTAGGAATACGGTAAATGTTTTTCAACACCACACTTGTTCAATAGTTATGCAACAAGACTTGTTTGAACTCATCATCGTCTTTCCGCCCCTGGTGCACGTAGATGTAGGTAGCAATCTCTTCACGTGGAATTCTGGGAGCGCAGGCAGCTTCCAATGCCAGGGCAATTTGCTCCTCGGTCACGTCCTGTAGTGCCTCAGTGATCAGCGCGTATGAGGGTACACTATTGTCCACACACGTATGCATGTTTATCGGACTGTTGTTCCCACAGCCTGCACATGCTTGGATACGCAAGTGTCGAATGCGAGGTCTGATAAGATCCAGGACTGTGTCGATGTACTTCTTATAAATATAATGAGACACCTGGTAAGCCAGGGCTTGACGAATTGTAGCTGTGAGACTCTGCAACTTTCGCCACGCCGTTATTTTCAAGGTGACACCCTGAGGACAAGGAACACGCTCTTGCGTATCTAACCTCATTTTCCATTTGCGGATATGCACCAGGAGCTGGTCGTTGAAATAGGCACAGCTGACAAAGATGTCGTCACCCACATAAAATTTCGCTTCGTCACCCCCCTGGTCGCGAATAACCGCATCGATGGCGTAATCAAGGGTCTCTAGTTTTTGCCAGGTGTCGAAGGTCAAGGCAATATGCCTAGCTGGTCTGTCCTTAAAGGCCGGTGCGTTAAAATGCACTTCTTCGTCTTTGACACTCACAGTTAAATAGGCTGAGAGCTCCCAAATGTTCGTGTGGGCTGCCTGGTAGGCCTGCTGGATAATGTTATTGATGTCCTGCACAGACATAGGAAGTTGCACCTCTTCTTCTTCTTCTTTCACGGGCTCAGGCACTTGCTGGGGTACTGGCTGAAGCACTGGCTCAGGTATTTCTAAAGGTGTTAGACGGGGCCGTTTGGGTCGTGCAGAGCGTTTGGCAGGTACACCAGACGCTGGGTGCGTACGTTTGCTAGCTGTACGCTCTTCGGTGGTGTCCATGGCTAAGATATCATCATCTTGTATAACGTGGGTTTCAAGTAGATCTGCTAGTTCTTCATTTCCCGTCTTCTTCAACCCCGCCACGAAGGCTAGAAATGCATAGGGGGTAGAGCGCAGTAGACCATCGATGAGGGCTCTGTTTTGTGCTGAAGTGGTTTTCTCAGCCATGATATCTTCGACACGCTGTTTCAGAAGTATGTTTTCCTCCATAAGCAAATCACATAATTCGCCCACATGCTGCATCTCATCAATGAGGCGAACACGGTACTTTCGAAGCTTCACTAAAAATGATGACTCCATGACTTTGGATTCAGGTTGGTGAGTAACTGCTACGGTGTAATAGTCTGGTGAATTTGCACTGGTAAAATGAAAAAAAGTAAAAGGTTCTCCACAGCTCATACAAGCAGGCAAGCAGGCTGGCTGGCTGGCTAGACGTGAGGCAGGCAGGCAGGCAGGCAGGCAGGCAGGCTGGTGAGGTCAGGTCAGTCAGAGTGCTCCGCAGGGTAGTGCAATGAATACACCCCACCCCTAAAAATCGCCTGCTTTTATACGTTTTTCTACAATCCGCCATCTTAAACCCACCACCCACCACCACCTCCCACAGGCCGCCATCTTAAACCCACCACCCACCACCACCTCCCACAGGCCGCCATCTTAAACCCACCACCCACCACCACCTCCCACATCCGCCATCTTAAACCCACCACCACCTCCCACAGGCCGCCATCTTAAACCCACCACCCACCACCACCTCCCACATCCGCCATCTTAAACCCACCACCCACCACCACCTCCCACATCCGCCATCTTAAACCCACCACCCACCACCACCTCCCACATCCGCCATCTTAAACCCACCACCCACCACCACCTCCCACATCCGCCATCTTAAACCCACCAACCACCACCACCTCCCACAATGACCCCTGTGACAGAATACTCGCTTCTGATTGGCTGTCGCTGTGACGTCACACAGGTCATATGCAAATTTCTGAAGTCAATTAGGCTCAGATTGGGTAGACACTACTACTGCTCTTGTTTTGAATGATCCACGTTTGTTATATGAGCTGAAAGATTTACCGAAGGCATACGGTTGAAATTATCGATCGAGGCAGAACGGTGTCGTTATGCCTCAAAGGAGTTTTATCGATACCCGACGGTGTGAAGTATACATATATATTCTACCTCCTTGAGCGACTAAGCTTCTCAGAAAAAAGATCCAATCAGTCAACATGGTCGAATCATGGTCTCAGTGGAGTGCCGCGACGGGTTAACACGCTCATATTTGATGATTAATTTCACTGTGCAAATTTGGTGATTTGAATTAGGTTGTCCAAAGCCGTATAGAAGATGAATTTTGCAAACATTTCATGCGGCCTAACAGCGAAGCATGTAAATATTTGAAAGCTTGATGAAGTTGCTTGTTATCAGCCCGCTATTGTCCCCAGACTGTCAGATATTGAAATACGAGAAATCCAATTCAAGGTAATTTCCTTGGAATACCTACCATAGAAATGGCTGCGTGTGTGACTGGATACATGTGGTCTTTGTGAAGAGTTTACACGGGCTTGTATTAGATTGGCTCAGATGGTGGAAAGCAGTAGGCCTATGCAATAATTTGGTGTTTATTTCGTTTAACTGGTACAATAAAACGCTTTGCGGCATTCTGACTAGCGGGAAGCAGTTTTGGATATTGATTCGTTAGCGTATTCAGAACGGTATGAATTGACTACATCGGAAGAGAAAATTAAAGTTGTTCAATAGTTCCATAGCAATGTGCGAGCCCTACATTGAACGACCAGTCTCGTGTGCTTTTAAGCCCTCAAATCTTAGGTATAAAAAATCTTGAACAAGAAAGTCCCACAATGTTCATTAATTCCAACCAAACAAGATGATGCCAAGTCGTCGAATCTTCTTCGCTCGGGCTGATCAACAAATACCTCTTAAAGGGCTACGGCACCCATTTTGAACACATAAATTAAATACCACTGAACGGCAGCGCTGTCGAGTTGGTGAAAAGTAAGTACTTACGGTAACTATTTTTCTGTGTTGATCCATCGAATATCCGATTTCTTGTCAACTACTCACAAACAGTATAGAAAAGACAACTGAAGACAATGCCTGAAGTAACGTCAAAAAGAGAGCGCCAAGTTGCCAGCGATGTTTTAAAACAGCGCCCGACGTCGAAGGCTATGACGCCTGGAAGGTTATTAAGTAATATCACGAAGTAACATCAGGCACTCTCTTCAGCTACCTTTTCTGTTTTGTTTTTGAGCAGTTGACCAAAATCAGACTTCCAAAGCAGTCACACTAGTTGACGTAATTACTTACTTTCTCAGCAAATTGACAGCTCTGCATTCAAGCCCTTGCATACCGCTCCAATTCATTCGGAAATAGTAAATCTGGCACCCCCGTTCGGCCTTGTTTCAGTGGAACTAAGACTGACTGACACCTTGTTTCGTAGTCTAGGTGATCACCGACCTATTGTGATTGAACATAATGTCCAGGAATTATTGTTCTGGTTCAAGTAAAGTAGGTGTCTTTTAATTAACTCCTGTCGTTCAACATCATGAGAGATAAAAATGATTCCTTCTAACCTTAAACTGTATGCAGGAACCACTAACACCAGCTGACACACCCTCATCACGATGTCCTCGGAAGATTGCGGAAAAACGACACCTTAATAAAAATAGCTCTATTTTGTGATAAATTTCTGTATTTGGAATATTTGAGAGATAAATTAGTCCTGCCCGACTTTAGCTAACTATCCTTACTGAGACATCATTCTCCTCTTAGCTACGGGCCCTATTTTCCGCTAGTTTGGAAAACCTCATGGGGAACGTGTTCTTTGATTGAATCCATATAACACCCACGCGAGACGTTCGCCTGGGGAGATTATCGACGCAATCGTCCCTAACTACCTCTTCACACCGATATCTCCCCTGCTCGCTCTCAGCAATTCTTCTGCAACACAGATAGCTTAAACTAATATGTTCTTTTCATTTCATTAGTTTTCCACGGATTTATGTGTATAATTCAAAGTAACTAAGTCAATATTTGTCATTATAAAGCTAGATTCATAGCTGGTTCTATAAGCTGCAAATACAGGCGTCTGGTCCGTCATCCATTATTCAGCCGTCGTCCATTAAAGAATCTCCGCGTCCATAATTCAACGACCTATACCATATTCCATATAACAGTATTAGCACCAAATTAAAAAATATATAGTGTACATGAACATAGGCTAGTTTCTTGCAAGTGAGAAGCGGTCAACAGTTTTCAATGATGCCGGCAAGATATCACGATATTCCAATAATATCAAATCCTTACCGCTGATAAGTATTCTTAATTCATTTGATATTCGTTGTAAAGTCATCTAGAGAATGATATAAGTCATCTAGAGAACGATATATGTCAATCACGCTTTGATTGTGTCTGTTCATATAAACACCATGAGGATATTGAAGAACATAGGTTCGTACGGTCCCTAGCCCCGGGTTAAGCGGAATTAAACACAAGTTACGAAACGTAACGCCATAGATCTTGCACGCCACACCAAGCTTCTTTCAACCCTGTGGACGAGGGCCCTTCAGCAGGTCAAAACATTATGGGAAAGATATTGCGCCACTATTTCTAAAAACTCTGGCGTTGAATGTATGTGGATATTGAAAAACATAACATGCCTTACGGAAGAGTTTGATGCGAATGGACATGCCCTGCAGACATGTGTCCACATATGGCCTTATTTACCGGCTTAGTTGATCAATAGTATCGGTATTCTACTCTTCTCTCTTACAGGAAACTAGCCTAGTTTTATGTATACTAGTATATATTATTTTAACTGGGTGCTAAATCTATTATATGAATTAGGCCTTTGGATAATGGACGCGGAAATCCTTTAATGGTTGACGGCTGTATATTGAATGACGGACTAGACGTTTGTAATTTGAGGAAAGTGATGTCCGAAGCTATACAGCATTCTTCAGCTTTACTAGATATAATGGAAATCATTCGAGGGATGTTTCTTTTTTTATCGAATTGCTTGAATTCCTCATTAATAATATCTATGTGAAATTTAGCAATACAATATATCAACATCATATGGGTATTTCAATGGGTACAACTTGTGCACCGCTTTTTGTTGACCTGTATATGTTCTCTTATGAAAACGACTATACGCAGACGCTTTCAAAACCCGATCATTTAAAAGTCCTTTCCTTCTCATTTACTAAACGCTATATAAACGATTTCTCGCTGTGGATAAGAGCCATATGAATGACACAGTGAATGATATATATCCACCCTCACTGAATTTGAAGGAAACTACCGATAACCCTAGCGACACTTCACAATTTGTCCTGTATCTCTATAAAAATGAAGCAGGCCTTCTCTCCTCGACTTTACGACAGAAGAGATGATTATCAATTCGATATCGATCGTAAACTATCCATTTCTGAGCGGTAATATTCCTATGGAACCTGCATATGGCGAATACATATCTAGCCTTGTAATATGTGCTAGACACTGTGGTAAATGTGACAATTTTAATCAGGATCGCAAACATTATTGTAGAAGCTTATCAAACAGGGCTATATCACCAAGCGCCTCCACTCAAGGTTTCTCGAATCTGGCGAGAAATATCGCATGCTGATAGCAAAATACGAGCGTAGCGTGCAAAATCTATGGCGTTATTTTTCGTAACTTAATTGTGTCTAATTTCGCTTAACTCGGGGCTAGGGGTCGTATGAACTGATGTACGTCAAGATTCTCATGATGTTCATATGAACAGTCACAATCAAAGTGTGACAGGTACATCAGTCTCTTGATAACGAATTACAACGAAAATCAGTGAATTAAGAATACTGATCAGCGATACGGATTTGATATTTTTGAACATCATGATATCTTGCCGATATCATTGAAAACTGTTGACCGCTTCTCTCTTGCAGGAAACTATCTTATGATTATGTATACTATGATTGTTTTTCTTTGAATTTGATACTAACGCTATTGTTTGAATTAGGGGTTTGGGTTATGAGCGTGGAAATCTTTAATGGATGACTATTAGATATTGAATGACGGACTAGACGTTTGTTTGGATGAAGGTCTCACAGGCAGTAAAACTCATAATTTTACTTTACCGTAATTGTCATATGCTTGTAGTATCCAATGTTAGATTGAGGCTGTCGCTGGGCGACGGAAATGGGAGTCCATCAAGCACATATTGAGCTCAGTATTCCTCGTCAGAAATAACCTCAGAATAAGATATCATGACAGTATCCTGTATAAATATACGTAGAATTCAATATCGGGATCTATAGCTTGTTGATCCCGGTTTTGTCTTCAAGTATCAAGCCAATCAGTCATTCCGCACTATGTTCCATTCGTTGATACCCAGTTAATAACAAAAATGACGTTCTTCATTCGGTAACTGAAGTAGTTTCTATTGCAAGATGCTTCGCTTTGAAATGTCATTATGCTCACCAGCCACCAATGACGTTAACTGACGGAAATGAGTTTCTTAGATGATGCCCTGGCGGCTCCATTTAATAAATGTCCGCCCATCAGCCAGTTTAAAGGGCATGACAGGGGTGATAACATTCTCGAAAGGACGCAACAAAACCAATTTTGTATACACCCACTATTCCGTTCCGTCTCATTGAAAAGGAATAGTACAATCAAGGTGTTTTCTGGTAGGTATTGTAGCAACCTGGAATGGTATAGTGAAACTAACGTATAGATTTTGCGATTTGGCTTTATTCACTATCCAATGACCAAACAATAATGACCCATTAAGGAAGGAAATCGTTTTCTCTGTTGATATTTATGTATTGAACTGAACTGCTGCTGAAATGACAATGATTGGGAATTGTTTTGGAGAATTTTTAATAGGAAGACACCTTGACCGGGATAATGTCAGCGAGTGAATTTTTCTTCCTGGTAGAGCTCGATCCGAAGTATGGAAAATGTTATAGTCCAAGCCAATTTGACTAGACAATGTGGAGTCTCATCATATGGCGCAGAATAATTCCAATGGGGTCTAGACTGGCTACATCCCCGCCACTATTGAAAATGTTCTTTATATTCCCAGGGGAAGGTAAACAGTCTACTATCGTCAACAGGATATATTTGTCAAGATTATCACTTTTGGATTGAAAACTTGACAAAGATTCCGAATAAAGAAAGCAGTATGTACAGTAAATAAAAACATCAGGCATCCGAAATTGTTAAAACGGATACGTCGCCCTATACTTTACGATCAATTAAAATTATATAGGTCTAAATTCCCAAAAGTGTGATAAAAAGACTAAAATATGTAGAGTTCATGCCTGTTTGTACTTTTGTGGTAAGGATATCACATATACAGAATAACGGCTGACGACGGAGTGTCGGTACTGATGCCTGTAGACATGGAGATGTGGAACTGTTGATCCTGTCCCATTCATTCAAGTACCTTAACGGATATGCGTAGTCTTTTTGTAGTTGGTTGCATGGCAAATATTCCCATAGGCACAAAACACTATCCACAATCCATAAATGGAAGATATCACTGACGCTTTATTTTACGTTCTACTGACACCTAATACCGGGATTCACAGCTTTAGGAAGTAGTCATGTCACCGAGGTAAACGTTAATCAATCAACGAACAACAAAAATATCGCAGTACCGTCTCAATGAATAACAGCTGATTCACTCCGCGCCCAAATGAGATCGGGTCTCAGGCAATATGTCCGCCTTCTGGAAATGTCTGCGGTCTGGAAATGAGCAAACTATCATACCATTCGTTAGGCTTATCTGATCGGTTTTGCACTTAAATTATTCTCCGTTATTACTTACTGGTTGCGAGAGAACGAGATTTGTTAGAAAAGTATTGACCCGACCATCAGTTTTAAAGGATAAGTTAACCTTTCGGGGTTGAACAATGGATTTAATCGAATTTTAACTAAAAGAGATTTGAAAATACTATTTTCAGCCAAGCTTCTCGCATGCTTACATCATGAGTATAATGAAATAGATCAACGTTAAGAAGATATGTGTACGATGCTAGCCACATCGTATAAGGAGATAGGAAATTAATGTCAAGCAGTAAACAAATTCGACAAATGATACAGACATGTAATAGCATGCTAGCAATGCCATATTTGACGTGTTACTGAAATACCTGGACCCTTTATAAGCAAAAATTCTTTCTACGCTATATAAACGTCATTATGTATGTGTAATATCTTCGATAGGCATTTAGAAGTCGGCGTATATAACACAAGGTTATTCTATGGATAAACACTTCTTTATCGCGGTGGAGCTGACGTTTCGTTGGAGATACTTCCAACTTTTTCAAAGCTAATGAACTACATTGATTGATATTGTAGTTTCGCGGCCCATCAAATCAATGTTTTATTTAAATTTCACTGTACATTTCTTAGTTCATTTAAGACCATGGCAGCGCTAAATATTAAAATAAATAATAAAGCAGAGAGAGATATAAATGGAAGTAAAGAAGAATCGATATGTACAAGTTAGTTAGGTAAGTCTGTTACTGTTTAGGTTACACTGATAAATATATGTTCATTATAATCGCGTGGATGATTCCTTTGTCTTGGTACCCCTTCGTACGCACAAAGCCGTCCAGAAAAAAAACTGGGAAACCCTTGGGCGTCTTCAGGATTTTTCGAGACGGCTTCCCTAACGACGCCCTTGGGAACAGGGTGGGTTCTTCCAGAAATCTGTGCCTGTAACAATGCTTGGAGTGTGTATCGGGGAACAGGACGGCAGGTCTACGTCCTATATTCTTATAATGAACTGCATTTTGGGGGGAATTGTAGTTTAAGGGCCGCTTTCCATACAGATTTCTCGGCCCATCAAATCGATGTTTTGTTTTAGCTTCACGTTACATTTCTTAGTTCATTTAAAAAGTTACAATTGCTGTATTTTAAAATAAATAAATAATAATAAATAAGTAAATGACAAGGAGAGAGCCGAGCGAAATATAAATAGAAGAGAAGAATTGACTCGTCGGTCTACAATTGATTGAAATTGTAGTTTAAAGGTCAACCCAAACGGAATTTTTTTTGGTCTAAAAATCCTTAAAAATCATAGTTCATACTTCACTTTGTATGAAAAAAATATTGAAAAAATTCTAATCTGATCAGAAACACACGTAATATGGGAGCAAAATGGGCTTTTCCACACTTTCACAGCTGGGTTGATGACGTCACGCAGGGCAATTGCCTGAGAAAAAACAGTGGATAACTTGGAAAGCGAGTGCAGTGAGAGCTCCGATTCAGATGTCGATTCGAGCGATATCAGCTCCTTAGATGGAAATATTTTTCGCCAAGAAGATAAAATAGACATAGAGGAGGATGATGACGGGCAAATTAACAGCTGTTTGAAGACCAACGGCGGAATTCAGCCCTATCAATTTGAGCCGTACGGCTCCGATTCTGACAGTGACAACCATTCTGACAACGTGGAACTCGACGACGACAGGATTCGGAGAGGTCGTTTGTTGAATACAGATTGGTATGCAACTTGACTGGAAACCTTATTATCGTCATCTATAAGACCAAATGTCCATCTATTTCAAACTGTATTCAATGTAGAACGATTCTGTAATGTATAGAACGAGCACGTCTGTGTTGTTGTTGTTGTTACTGACCGAGGCGGCCTTTTCGAAGGGATAAACTCCGGGATTCGGCAGTATGGACAGTAAACTGTTGATAACTCTACTGATATACGTCCGATTTGAATTTTGTTTGTTTTCACATAATCCCCATGAAATACCAATTTCAGAATTATATAGTTTGATAAAAAAAACTTTGGACATTCATAGCGAAAAGTAAGCCGTGGTGAGTGGGTGTCGAACCGACGTGATGAACCGGCATTCACATTTGCTCAATTTCCGACAAATTACGTCAATTAAATTGAAATCGAATGATATTCCCACAATCTCAAATGTCAAGGGATTGTGAAAGTATTATTATCACTTCTGTATCTAAAGCCATTCACTCCAATTGGTGTTCAGAAAAAAAAAACATTACAAGGCGACCGGTTTGCCCGATCACTGTACGACTTTTTATTTTTTTTATTTATTTACTTATCAAACGTATATATATTTATGAAAGATCATTTTATTATTATTAAATAGTATATATGAAATAGAGACTCATCCAGTCTAACTTGTAGGTGCTCAAGCAACAAATGCTACATCATGGATAGCATTCTGGGCGTTCATCGGGGACGCGAGAGCGAGCAGGGCATGTACAGCCGTCTCCCTGCCCGAGGCCTCGCTTGCAGGCTAGGTTCGTTCAGCCGATGTCCGTGATAGATTCTCCTTGTCCGATTTCTTTGCCGTCACATTCTGATTGTTCTTAGGTTCGATAGTTGGAATAGCTGTTCTCTTTAGTTTTGGTTTGTACCCGAATTCAACTGCTACCCTGTAGAGGTCCTCGAATGGCTCGGGCCCTCTTTCCACACCCTCGTGTTGCGTACAAATTTCGTCCAATTTGCAGCGATTTTCTCGTCTTTAGGCCCCAAATGAATACTAACACCGTCATCTGTATTAAAACTGCAACCTCCCACTACACAACGTCGCGGCATATTTAACAAATAATGCCTCGATACTCCGAAAATCTCCAGAAATCAGCAGCTATTTATGACTGTGGTATATACGGCTTTAACATAGAGAATACAAGACGGCTGTTCCCTTCGTGACGTCACAGCTGGAATTGACAGGAGAGCGATTTTCACCTTTCAAACGGCAATATCTCGCCAACCGGACTGCACAAAATTATGAAAAAAATATCATTATTTTCAGAATCGAAAGGGCTATTTTTTTATATTTATGACCTCAGATCGTTTGGATTGACCTTTAAGGGCCGCTTCACATACGGATTTCGCGGCCCATCAACTCAATGTTTTATTTAAATTTCACGGTACATTTCTTCGTTCAGTTAAGATCTTTTGCAGCGCTAGATATTAAAATAAATAATTGAATAATAAATAACAAAGTGAGAGCAGAGAGAGATATAAATAGAAGTAAAGAAGAATCGCTGTGTACAAGTTGGTAAGTCTGTTATTGGTTAGGTTATACTGATAAATAATATGTTCGTTATAATCGCGTGGATGATTCCTTTGTCTTGGTACTCCATTCGTACGCACAAAGCCGTCCAGAAAAAAAACTGGGAGAACCATGGGCGTCTTCAAGATTTTTCGAGACGACCTCCCTAACGACGCCCTTGGGAACAGGCTGGGTTCTTCCAGAAATCTGTGCAACAATTGCTTGGAGTGTGTATTGGGGTACAGGACGGCAGTCCTACGTCCTATAGTGCGTGAAAGTCAAAGGATCATATTCTGTGTTGAAGCGTCAGTTCGGTGTCATCTATGGGGTAGCGTGTCTTGTGTGGTATAGTGTTGAGTATTCTGATTCTGGACGTTCTCGTTGTGCGGCGTTGTCACTCAAGGTGCTGTTGGTATTCATGCAATCGTCATCCGTCTGCTGTTTCAGGTCTTCTCTAGCCCGTCTGTGGTCTTTGGTGTGCCGTGCCTGTATCATATGAAATAGAAGGTTTGTAGAGATTCGTATTTTCTATTGTTTTTCGATGCAATGCTCCCACAACAGGCACCCTCCTGACCGTCAGTCGCATAATATAAATAGCAATATATAATTAAGTGAATAAATAAAGTCGGTCTACAAGGTACAGCTGAGGGTATTTATACAAACAAGCAAAACAATGTCACAAAACAATCATAGCACAATAGGTGCTCCATATGAGCTGGCCGTGTCAGGTAGATAAAGAGCAATCTAAACAGTGAGTAGGTCTATTGTGAGCTACCAATCCTCTGGACCGGGTACAGACAATCGATGCTTGCAGATTAAATCTAAAGTGGCTGCGTAGTTAAAGGTGACAAAATATAACACTAAAATGTGTGAGGAGTATACAATGGATAAGGGATAAACACATGGATAAATAGCATAACATGTGAGAAGTCTATAAACGGTAATAGAAAAGATTAACTGTCACGGTGATAATCTCCATCTAAGCTGATAAGGCTGTCATAGGCACTCGGTACAATCTGTCCAACGCCACAGTTGATTTCGGGCTTGTGTCTTTTGATGTGAATGGCTTCCTGTAGTCTTCTCTTTGTCTGGTTCGTCTGGTTGATAGAATGTTTTCTGTGGATGTTTTCCCAATTTACCTGGTGTCCTGGATGTTCCGTCGGGTGGTCAGAAATGGCTGATTTTCCATTTGTTTTATCACTTGAGGCCTTGTGTTCCTTGATTCGAACGTTGAGTGGTCGCATGGTTTCTCCTATGTAACTTTGCTGGCAGGAACGGTCAATTTCGTAGATAATTCCCTTGGGCTGGGGAAGACCGGTTTGTGGTAGACGTCCTGTGGCATTAAGGTGTTTTTAAGGGATCTGCTGCTGGTGAATACTGCATCGATGCTGGCTTGTTCGTTCAGGAGTCGTTTGGTATGGTGACTGGTGTGCCCTATGTTTGGAATGGCGATGAATACAGGGCTGGGGTCTCGGGGAATTTGATTTTGTTGCTGGGGTTGCAGTGTCTTGTTGATTCTGCCTATCATGGCTTTAGGGTACTTGTGATCGATGAAGATTGCCTTTATGTGACTTATTTCACTGGGTAGCTTTCTCTTGAACATATATTTTTGGCTCGTCTGGTTAAGATGGATATGATACCGGCTTTAACTTGACTTGGGTGATTGGATAGGTAATGGATATATTGGTCGGTGTGGGTGGGTTTCCTAAAAACGCTGGTTTTGCCTGTGGACTAGAACTTCTAGGAAGCATAGTTTGTTGTCTTTTTTCTCCATGGTGAATTTTATTCTCGGGTGTTGGACATTCAGGTGGTTGAGAAGGATCGCCGTCTTGAAGAATGAAAAAAAACGTTTCTGTGCCAACACATGGGCTTAATGGGGGTAGTGCGGTTTCTTCCAGCTCAGTCATGTATATTTCAGTCATCACGTGTAACGTGTCCACTCCCACCAAACGATTGTTTTGGTTTTGACGATGGGGGTTGATATAGTTACTTATCGGTGGAGATTGGGCGCGTTCGTCACAAAAATGAAGGGCAAACATTTCATTGACCTTAATACAGTCTTTAATATCCTGCTTATATTAAATTACGGCCGATTAGGATTGCAAATTGCTCTGTATTTATCAGTTGTGCTGAAATTTGAAACTTGCGCAATATCTGATAAAACTGGTGTTAGCAAACAATGTCCAGCTCGTTTTACATACATGTTATGCACCTACGGTTTCCTGGGATTCCTCATCATGCTACATGTCAATATTTTACTCTCAGGTGACATCGAATTGAATCCTGGTCCTACAAACCAATGCGATATCTCAGTTGCTCATATAAACGCCTGGGGGCTGCGTCACAAACTCTCTTTAATACAAGCTGAATTGTCCGCTTATGACGTAATTGCCATTACAGGGAGTAAGTTGACAAGTGTTAGTAACGACAAAATTAAGATGCCGGGATATCAATTCCCACCCATACGATTAGATCGAACCAACGAAGATGGTTAAAAACAGTTTGATATGCAAGGATCGTGACGATCTTGATATTCCCGGTCTGGAAGCAAAATGGCTGGTGGCGAAGAGTAAAAATCAAAACTTGCTGATAGGGGTCTTTTATAGACCACCGTCTGTACGTGCATTTTACTGGGATCTTATTGATGAATCGATTTCTAATGCTCGTTCTGATCCAAGTAATAAATGTATTATTGTGGGAGATTTTAATGTCGACTGTCTCGTTAACATCCCTGAAAAATTAAATATTTAGAAACAATTTATGACATTCGAAAAATGAAAACCGATCCCACGCGTATCACATCTACTTCACAAAGCCTATTGGACTTAGCGTTTGTGTCATGCCCCAGTTATGTATCTTCGTCAGGCGTTATTCCACCCTTCTGTAGCGATCATCATGGTATATTTATTAATCTGAAAGCACGTGCCGCAAAAAATCGATGTTACAAACGTACTATTTGTGATTACGAAAAAATGAATATTTCCGGCATGAAAGAAAGTTGATCACAATCGAATTGGGACAACATATTGATAATGACGACATAGACGCCATAGCAGAAAACTTTTCTAATCACATAATCTCTACTATTAGGAACTATATTTCAAATAAAACTGTTACAATCAGGCCATCCGATTGTCCTTGGATGACTGGCACACGCCGTAGACAAATGAGACTACGTGATAGAAGTCATCGCAGAGCTAAGAACAGTAATCTCCCAGATGACTGGGCAAATTTCAGAAAGATAAGAAATGAAACAATCGCCATGATCCGTGAGACAAAGCAATCTTATAGTGATAAATTGGACAATAAACTCGGCGGATCCCCAAAGAACTCTCAAACTTGGTGGAAATTGTTAAAATCATACTTTAGAGATAGTGGCCAATCGAAATTGCAAACAACTCCAATCGAATACGACAACAAAATAGCTAGCGAGCCTGATGAAATAGCTGAGACTTTTAATAAGTATTTCGCTGATCAGTCTGTCTTGGACGAGGAAAACATAGAAGTGCCTAATACTGAATTTAACCCAAACTCCATTGACTACATCGAACTAAGTGTTGGTGGAGTTAAGGATCTTCTGCTGTGCCTCGACGTTAATAAATCGAACGGGCCTCATGGTATTAATAATCGTATTTTAAAATCAGTTGCTGCTGAACTAGCTGTACCTCTTACGAGGCTGTTTAGCATATCACTGGCCACCGGCCGCGTACCTCAAATATGGAAAATAGCTCAAGTTATCCCAATTTATAAATAAAGGGTCGATACATTGTCCTTCAAACTATAGACCAATTTCACCAACTTGTTCTATGTTTAAGGTATTTGAAAAGGCAGTTTATAAGTACGTACACAACTTTTTACTTGATGACTCTATTATCACCCCCTTTCAATCCGGATTAATTCCTGGTGATTGCACTGTATACCAATTAATTGATATTTACGACTTTATTGGCAAAGCAATGGACAATCGAAAAGATGTTCGAGCGGTATTTTTTGACATAAGTAAGGCGTTTGATAGGGTGTGGCACAGGGCTCTTTTGTCCAAATTAGAAGCTGTTGGTATAAGGTAGAAGTTACTACGCTGGTTCGCCAGTTACTTGTCTCAGAGAAAATAGTTTGTTACAATTACCAATGGTAAATCTACTTTATCAGAATTAAAAGCGGGTGTCCCCCAAGGATCTGTGTTGGGCCCCTTGTTGGTCCTTATATACATCAATGACTTAGTTTTGGATATTGAATCAAACATTCGTCTTTACGCCGACGACACTTCAATATACATTGTTATAGAAGACCCGGTATTATCTGCTGCAACGTTGAACTCCGATCTAAGAAAAACAAGCAGCCAGAGGATGCTAGGTCCCCCGCCAAAATGGCAGCAATATTTATAAGCGCTGTCGGTTTTTAAAGATATTCATGAGGATGGCAACAGCTACTTCACAGGCGTAAGAAGCAGAGGGGTCTTTCCACCTTCCCAGGTTTTGAGATGAACTCCGAATGGCTGACTGAATGTTGATTGCTACTGTAATATATTTTCTTTACCATGTAGCATGAAAATTATGTAACCGAAATGCAACTCCAAGAGACAACTCATGGCATATTATCTGCAAACTAAATTTGACAAGAATATGAAGGCATCCTCAACCTATTGCCCAGAAACCAAGTTTAGACTTTGCCACAAGGAGTCATCACCTGTAGGTGCAAGCAGGCAAAACACAATCCCAAATGACATCTCATGTCATGGTCGGCATATGAACTTTGAGACTCTGAAGGGGTCCTCAAGTTATTGCCGGTACTAGCTGCCCACCGGTGTTCATGTTATTTGGGGCGGGTCACATATGAATACAAAATTTGAGAATAATCTGATGAGCAGTTGCCAAATTATTGCCCGGAAACAAATTTTTCCACCAGGAGACGCCACCTGTAGGCAGAAGCGGGAAAAATACAATCCCAAGGAACATGGTATCGTGGGGACATCTGCATACCAAATTTGAGAAGAATCCGATGAGGGTCCTCAAGTTATTGCCCAGAAACCAAATTTAGATTTTGACACCAGGTGACGCCACCTCTAGGCGCAAGTCAGTGAAATGCATTATCAAGCGACATCTTATGTCACGGTACATTCATACAAAATTTGAGAAGAATCCGATGGTCAGTTCTCAAGTTATTACCCGGAAACGAATTTGTGATGTTGCCATCAGGTGGCGCCACCTGTGAGTGCAAGTGAGCGAAAGGCAATCCCAAGCAACAGCTCCTGGCATGGTAAATGCATGCCAAATTTGAGAAGAATCCGATGCAAAGAATGCAGATGCCAAATTTCGGAGGAATCTGACAAAGCATTTAGGAGTTATCGCTTACGAAGTATTTGCACGGACATGCACTGACATGCACTAAAGATTGGAACAAGACCCAGTGGCGCCACCTACAGGCGGATCTTGCTGAAACGTAATACCAAGAGACGTCTTGTCGCAAAGAATGCAGATGCCAAATTTCGGAGGAATCCGACAAAGCATTTAGAAGTTATTGCTTACGAAGTATTTGCACGGACATGTCCGTGCATGCACGGACACATAGAAGCAAGACCCCAGTGGCGCCACCTACAGGCGGATCTTGCTGAAACGTAATACCAAGAGACGTCTTGTCGCAAAGAATGCAGATGCCAAATTTCGGAGGAATCCGACAAAGCATTTAGAAGTTATTGCTTACGAAGTATTTGCACGGACATGTCCGTGCATGCACGGACACATAGAAGCAAGAACCATTTTAAAGTCCCCGGCCGCGTTGCGGCGGGGGACAATAAAAGCATGGGCCGACAAATGGCTTGTAAAATTCAGCCCAGAAAAATCGAAGTCAATGAACTTTAGTCTGAAGCAGAATCCTACTTATAAGCCTGACCTTACGTTCAGTGACAAAGTATTAACGGAAGATGATTCACATAAACACTTGGGGATCTATTTTCAGACAACAGGGTCATGGAAGTCTCATGTGAAAGTGATCTTTAAGAAGGTTAGTCCAATGATTAACTGCTTAAGATCTTTAAAATATCGATTGTCCCGTAAGTCCTTAGAGACAATGTATCGTTCTTTCATTCTGCCAATTTTTGATTACGGCGACGTTATATGGGCCAATTGTACAGCGGAACAGGTTAATTTATTAGAAAACCTTCAATTAGATGCGTTGCGTACAATTTGTGGGGCGGTCCGCGGAACTAATCACGAGTCGCTCTACACCGAAACTGGATTTATCACGTTGAAGGAACGAAGGAATCGACATAAACTTACTTTATTTTATAAAATGATTAATGGCATGTGTCCTCCTTTCCTGGTCTCACTTGTTCCGCAGACAGTATCGCACAGAACAGAATGCCCGCTTCGAAATGCTGCAAATGCTTTCTGTTCCAAATTGTCGAACGCAACTTTATTCTAAGTCTTTCATTCCCTCCACAAGCAGAATGTGGAACGAGCTTGACATTGAAATTAGAACTGCTGACAGCTACAAATTATTCAAAAAGTTTTTGAAATCGAAAGACAGCAAAATTCCATGCCAATTATTTTCTGGGTTGAGGATAGGGCAGATTCTTCATGCGCAACTGCGCCTTTCATGTAGTGATTTGAATGCGCATAAATTTAATAGATTCATACAAGACTCGCCTGTGTGTAATTGCGGTTACCCTTATGAAGACAACGAGCATTTTCTTTTGCACTGTCCAAATTATAACATAAAAAGACAGACTTTGTTCTTAGAACTAACACAATATCCTGGACTTACATACAAATCGCTCTTATTTGAAAATCCAGATCTTAATGACGAATCCAATGTAGAGATAGCGAACAGCGTACAAAAATTCTGTATAGAATCAATAGAGTCAATGTCAATGTTTGCCAATCACTCATGATTTGTCAGTAATGAGTATTTTTGTATTACTTCCGAGAGAAGATGTATGTATGAACTTTAAAATTATAATCCATTGCAAATGTTTTTCGAGAAAATATCCGTCTAACGGAATTGTTATCAAGAGCTGCGTATTTATTTATATATTTATATATTCCTTTCTTTATTGCCACAACTGTTGTTTTAGTTCCATTTACCATCCGTCATCTTGTTTGTATTTATATGTAAATTCATCCATTATCATCTGGAGAGGTGTTAGTATAGGCTTGTCCTGTTCACCAATCCATTACTGAAATAAAATATTGTTTAAACCATCACCGGGGATAAAAGTTGTTATCAATAGAATAGTCTTGTGTTATATACGCCGATTTCTAAATGCCTATCAAAGATATTATACGTCATCACCATGGAGATGTGGTAGTTAGGGAATTTAAATAACTCCGCCGACTAGAGAAGAAGCTCATCAAGACCTCCAACCATCCCACATTCCTATTGAGATGCCGTGACTTGGACATTATTCCCAAAGGCCTCCGCTTGAAACCACCCGTCCATTCAGCAGCTGCACAGAAGATCCTTCACCAAGATTTAAAACGTCTTGTCATCGAAAGAATCCAGCATAACAGGAAAGTTAAAGTCATAACACTGGGGAAGATCATCAACCGTCAATCCCATCTTCAGGCCACCATACAACCCCAACTGTACCAGGACCTACGCCGAATACAGACCAACAGGAATCTCCACGACACCATCAAGTCCAACCAGCTCAAAAAGTTAACGGCGCTGAAACAACAAAAATCCACCCAACCACTAGCTGCCAACAACAACACAAAAAAAACGATAGTTAACTTTAGCACGAAAACCCTAAAAAAAAACCAAACATCCATATTGGCCAAGGGACTAAAGTTCATTCCAACCGCTCTACCCAAGAACAAAGACGACTTCACAACCAACATAGAGGCAGGCCTACAACAGTTAACACCAGGGGGTGAAATCGACTACTTACGCCATCAGATTGTTGACATTCTCCACAAGATCTATCCACAACGAGACAACCTCACGAAAGCAGAACGTCAAGCAATCAGGGAACTTAATCTGACAAAACCATCACCATAGTTCCTGCGGACAAGGGCCAGGCCACAGTCAATTTGGACAGGACCAAGTACCAGGACATGCTAACCTTGATGCTAGGAGATACTTCAACTTCCAAGAACCTAAAGAAAGACCCGATCTCCACAATTGACAAAGATCACCGTGCCCTAGTGAAACACCTACAAGACAACACAGAAATAGACCAAGCCCTGTACATAAAACTTGTGACATCCCACCCTCAGTCCCCGTATGCACGAACCACAGTCAAGATCCACAAAAGCCTCATCAAAGTTCATTACAGAACGGCCCAGCACCTAACCCAGCTGCTAGCACCACTGGGGAAGACTGCCAACTCCTTTATTAGAGATTCAAAGGATTTTTGTGAAAAAATTCGACCCATCCCCAACCCTGGTAGGATGGTCAGCTACGACGTGGTAGACCTTTTTTCCAACATCCCTAGAGAACAGGCCATGGACACCATGAGGAGAAGAGTCACAGAATCCCGACCCACGATGAAAACCTCCGTAACTGTTGACAGTATCATGAAATTAGTGGAATCCTGTATCAACTCCACCTACTTCACAAGGGGAGACAAGTTCAATGAGCAGGTTCGTGGATTACCTATGGGATTCCCTCTATCCCCGGTGATCACCGAAATATACATGACTGAGCTGGAAGAAACCACTCTCCTCACTGCCCCCATTAAGCCCATGTGTTGGCACAGAAAAGTTGATAATTTTTTTTTCATTCTTCAAGACGGTGATGACCCTACCATCCTTCTCAACCACCTGAATTCCCAACACCCGAGAATGAAATTCATCATGGAGAAAGAAGACGATAACAAACACTCCTACCTAGACGTCCTAATCCACAGGCAGAACCATACCCTCAAAACCAGCGTTTATAGGAAACCCACCCACACCGACCAATGTATCCATTGCCTATCCAATCACCCAAGTCAAGTTAAAGCCGGCATCGTAACCAGACGAGCCAAAAATATATGTTCAATAGAAAGCCTGCCCAGTGAAATAAGCTACCTAAAGACAGTCTTCAGCGATCACAACAAGTACCCTAAAGCCATGGTACACAGAATCATCAACAAGACACTGCAGCCCCAGCAACAATATCAAATTCCGCGAGACCCCAGCCCTGTATTCATCGCCATTCCAAACATAGGGCACACCACTCATCAAACCACTCCTGAAAGAACAAGCCAGAATCGATGCAGTAATCATCAGCTGCAGATCCCTTACAAACCACCTTAATGCCACATGACGTCTACCACCAACCGATCCTCCCGAGCCCTAGGGAATTATCTACAAAATTGACTGCTCCTGCCAGCAAAGTTACATAGAAAAAACCATGCGACCCCTCAACGTCCGAATCAAGGAACTCGATGCCTCCAGTGATAAAACAAATGGAAAATCAGCCATTTCCAACCAACTGACGGAACATCCAGGACACCAGATAAACTGGGAAAACATCCACAAACTTTCTATCAACCAGACTGACCAAACAAAGAGAAGACTACAGGAGGCCATTCACATCAAAAGACACCCGCAATTAATCTAGCATTTGCTAGATAAATGTGACGATTTTAATCAACGTCACAAAACATTGTTGCAGAAACTTATAAAACTGGGCTACACCACCAAGCGCCTCCACTCAAAGTTTCTCAAATTTGGCGATACATATCGCATGCTGATAGCAAAATACGAGCGTAGCGTGCAAGATCTATGGCGTTACGTTTCATAACTTGTGTCTAATTCCGCTTAACCCGGGGCTAGAGGCCGTATGAACCCATGTACTTCACGATCCTCATGGTACTCATATGAACAGGCACAATCAAAGCGTGACTGAGATACATCATTATTTAGATGACGACTTTACAACGAATATTATGGATTAAGAATACTGATCAGCGATACGGATTTGATATTTTTGGAACATCATCATGTCTTGCCGGCATCATTGAAAACTGTTGACCGCTTCTCTCTTGCAGGAAACAAGCCTATGTTTATGAATACTATGATTGTCTTTTTGAATTTGGTGCTAATACTGTTATATGTAATATGGAATAGGTCTTTGGAATATGAACGCGGATATTCTCTAATGGACGACGGCTGAATTATGAATGACGGAGCAGACGCTTGTAATTGGACAGTTTGTACCGAGTGCCTATGACAGCCTTATCAGCTTAGATGGAGATTATCACCGTGACAGTTAATCTTTTCTATTACCCTTTATAGACTTCTCACATGTTATGCTATTTATCCATGTGTTTAACCCTTATCCATTGTAAACTCCTCACACATTTTAGTTTTATATTTTGTCAACTTTAACTATGCAGCCTCTTCAGATTTAATCAGCAATCATCCATTGTCTGTACCCGGTTCAGATGACCTACCCACTGCTTAGATTACTCTTTATATACCTGACACGACCAGTTCATGGAGCACCTATTGTGCTATGATTGTTTTGTGACATTGGGTTGCTTGTTATTCATTTGTATAAATACTCTCATCTGTACCATTTTCATTTCATTTGACCGACGAACGTGTACATAGTCAATTCTTGTAAACATCACAAATGAAATGAGAATTGTAATGTGGAATTAAAATAAAACATTGAGTTTATGGGCCGCGAAATCCGTATGGAAAGCGGCCCTTAAACTGCAATTTAAATCAATCAATTTTCATTAGCTTTGAAGAAGTTGGAATTATCTCCAACGAAACGTTAGCTCCACAGCAATAAAGAAGTTGTTATCCATATCCAATAGCCTTGTTCGATTATATATGTGGATTACAGATAGAAGCGTCATGTCCGAAATCAATAGTCCACCCACCTTCATAAAGAATTTAAACATCCATTGATCGAATCTTTCTCCCAGGAGAGAAACAGTGGTATATCTCGACGATATTCACTTACAAGATACCTCCTACGCAACACGAGAACGTACATACACTAATACCCATACTCGCAAAAACGGGAGTAGGCGAATTGGATGTTTTTAGGATGCGACATGGTGAGCTTGTTGGCTGTGGAAAGTGTTATATCCATTCATGTCTGCATCTTCTCTCAGCCGTTTATTTTTCAGTATTTGTAGTGACATTCGATCCTGAGAGTAGCAACACTACATTTGTGTCCGGTGGTAGGTATTGTTCCGGTTTTTCGGCCCCTGATTTATTAATTAGGGTTAGGTAATGACGGAAAGGGAAATGACTTTTCCACATTTGATAATGTATTTTCAGTGTTAGCTCCGGTTTGTCGGATACTGCTCCGGCTAACAGGGTGTTATTGAGAACTGTACATACATCTTTGTGGTTTATATTGGTAACCTGGACAATGGGCCACACGGAATAGTTATTCTTGGCGGTCTGGATTCGGTCTTCCAGTGAAACATTTAGGGGTGTGCCCAGTTTACGAATCCATGTATTAACTTGAATATTCTGTTTCATCCAGATGAAGTAATCTATTGAATGTTTGTATACAGTAAAAACCTATAACCCTTTTCACTGATTATGGGGAAATGGATGCCTCTATTATGAGTATAATGCCTCTATTATGAGTATGATGCCTCTATTATGAGTATGATGCCTCTATTATGAGTATGATGCCTCTATTATGAGTATGATGCCTCTATTATGAGTATGATGCCTCTATTATGATTATGATGCCTCTATTATGAGTATAATGCCTCTATTATGAGTATAATGCCTCTATTATGAGTATAATGCCTCTAT
Organism: Hanleya hanleyi; assembly: GCA_036873755.1. Taxonomy (NCBI): domain Eukaryota; kingdom Metazoa; phylum Mollusca; class Polyplacophora; order Lepidopleurida; family Hanleyidae; genus Hanleya; species Hanleya hanleyi. The sequence continues at coordinate 388 of JAVTVY010004300.1, read as the reverse complement.
TAGGATGCCTCTATTATGAGTATGATGCCTCTATTATGAGTATGATGCCTCTATTATGATTATGATGCCTCTATTATGAGTATAATGCCTCTATTACGAGTATGATGCCTCTATTATGAGTATGATGCCTCTATTATGAGTACGATGCCTCTATTATGAGTATAATGCCTCTATTATGAGTATGATGCCTCTATTATGAGTATGATGCTTCTATTATGATCATGATGCCTCTATTATGAGTATGATGCCTCTATTATGAGTATGATGCCTCTATTATGAGTATGATGCCTCTATTATGATCATGATGCCTCTATTATGAGTATGATGCCTCTATTATGATTATGATGCCTCTATTATGAGTATGATGCCTCTATTATGAGTATGATGC
>JAVTVY010004299.1:0-42381 GCA_036873755.1 Hanleya hanleyi | reverse complement strand
GCATGTCAAAATTACACGACCGGATAACAGACTGCCCATAACGGAGATAGTTTATGCTATACCCCACATTGTATCCATGTAATTCTTTTACGAGCACTGATCTTGGTAGCATTTCATGCATTCTTACGCATTAATGAATTGACCATTCGTTCAGAACAAGACAGCAATAGCAATGTTCTTTAATACAACGACGTCTCTTTCTCCGATCAATTTAGCCCGTTACAAAGCATGTACATTATTATCCGCAACTTCAAGCACAACATATCCCATAAACCAGTTCATCTGTTTATAATGATAATATTAGATATTGTCCAGTTCAAGCAATCCTTGCTTTTTTTTCGGTTACATATTTCACATCCGAGGACGGACTCCTGTTCCAATTTCCAGAGGATGCGCCCGTTTCAGCAGCCTAAATCTCAGCTCATGTAAAAAACGTAATCTCTTTTGGCATTGACACTCTTTAATAGGCCATAGTTTTGCATTGGCGCCGCCGCTTCATCTTCAGCAGCAGGAATATTCAAAAAAACATATTCAAAAATGTGTCAAACGCTATATTAGTATGACACATTTCACTTGGTAGCCATGGTTTGTCCAGTCACGGTTTGCATTGTATGGTCGTCCCAACGAATTTATTACATAAATAAGGATCTGGTATAGCTTTACCTAGTTTGGCAAAAAAATCAGTCAAGGGCTGCCGTGCAATCTGAGTCAGTTATATATGATTATTTTCTAATATATACTGTATACGTAACACCACAAAAACAATAATAAAAAAATAATTCAAAATTTCGCATCGATAATTCGTCAAAAGTTGACCATATTTTGGTTCTGACGTAGCTGTAGCGTCATTATGGCGGCCATCTTGGATTGTTTTGCATTTCTCGCTAGACCTTTGCCAACACTATTAGTGTGGAAATTTTCAGACTCTTACCCCAGAGGATGGCGAATATATGAATCGTTGGGATAAAAATTGCCATTTAGAGGCCCAAAATGACCCCGGGCCCCTAATGGGTCACATATTGCCTCCTGGGCCGCGAAATCGCGGGCACCCCTTCTGATATTGTTCTCGGTGCCCCTGACGACACGTGTGCCAAATTTGGTGCTTTATTCCACCCTGTCACGATAAAGTGAAAATCTGGCCTTAAGCCACCGGACTATTTGGGGATCTGTTCGGTTTGAAGAAAATAAATTTTGTTTTCTTCACGTTCAACGAAAGTTTATTGCATGATAACCAATCCTAAAGTAAGTTTTTCTAATTCACTTGACATAGTTTCGGCAAGTCTTATAGGATCGAAATCAGATAGGGTAGCACTAGTGTCATCAGCAAACAGATTAATGTCAAGAATGGATGTGGCCATGGCTATATTATTTATGTATATTAAGAAGAGTATGGGACCTAATATTGATCCTTGAGGAACACCAGTGTTAATAGACTTAGCGAGGAAAGAGTACCGTTGTAACATACACACTGGGATCGGGAGGAAAGATAGCTGCGGAACCAGTTGTTTCTAACACCACGAAAACCATAGTAGTCCAGTTTATGTAGGAAAATTTCGTGATTGACTATACCGAATGCTTTAGAAAGATCTAAAAAGGTAGAGATACTGAACTGTTTTGATTCCTTAGCAGCAATGAGTTTATCGTATAGAGATAGAACTGCATGGAATGTTGAGTGATTGGATCTGAATCTGAATTGATTTGGGCAATGATCATCTCCTTTTCTCAAAGTTAATCATCCATAAAACCACAAGTTTTTCAAATATTTTGCTAAAGCATGATAGAACAGAAATTGGTCGATAGTTTTCAGCTAGAGCTTGCATTTAGATGTACAAGCAGGAGACTCGATCTATGGCTCACACAAGAGCATCAGAACATTTACTATGATCGTCAGCGGCTCGATTGGTTGTGAGAAGACATCTTTTTGGAGCGTGCTAATATTGATTCCTCTCCAACACGAATCGGCAAGGTCAGCCAGCCTCTGAATCTACAAGTCTGGCGTGCTCCCCGGCATACCTCATGACATCGGCGAAAGGTATTACTTCGACCCCAACCAAAGCAACGTTATTGTCTTGGACGATGTGATGAGCCAGGCTATATCGCATGGAAGAATCGCCGATGTCTTTACCGAAACAGATCATCGAAATCTATCCGTCATTTACTTGACGTAGAATCTCTTTCTTCAAGGCAAAGCCTCTAGGTATATCACCTTGGACTGCCAGTACTTCGTGCTCTTCATTTTACCCGACAAGATTGTATTATTTCATGGAAGTGTACGAAGATGCTATTTCTAAACCCTATTTGGCCTCCTGCTGATGGATTTAAAATCATCCACTCAGGAGTCCGATCGACTTCGGAAGAACACGCCTGTGGGTAGCCAGGGTGCAAAAGTTTTGTATACGAACAAACGCCGCCGTGGTTCAATGTTTTCAATCAGACATGGTGGATGGGTACTGCGTAAGGGGTCGAATATAACAGATGACAACCCCGAATCTGCTAAAAAGGTGCTACACGAGGTATGAAGGACACAATTCGGAATGCCCGCTAAAATGACCTTCGATGGAAAAATTAACTAGAGAAAGGAGCGATATGTGAGGGAGGGGTATACAGAAGAAGAAGCGATAGGTCTGGCCGAGGAGGATTATATACCGCGAACACGACAGAGAAATTTCAAACTGATGTTATCAGTACTTACACGCTCTCAAAGAAGATTACATATTTAATGAATTAAACACAACCTGCGAAAGACTACAGAAGGCAGAAGGTATGTAGTTTCGCGGAGGGTGAAGAAGCGTTCCACTAAGGAAAGGATTTGTTCGATCTGCTTTACAAGATCGAAGATGTGACAGAGACGTACAGTTAAATGATTTGATCAATCAAGCTCGTATAATACATACACTGTTTTCGATATTATCCTTATAAAAGAGATGTATATAATATAAATACAAACACAATTTGTACTGAACATAAACACGTATTATGAATGTGAAAAATGTTGTAATATCGAACATTGTTTCCAATAAATGAACTTGTATACAAATCGGACCCTATGTTTGGTCTTTATATCGAACGTAATATTATATAATGAAGAAATAGGAATGCGCGATGATATGAACAGAAGTTATCAATGACGACACACTCGGAATACGCTAGAGATCGTAGGCCAAAGAAGTGATTCCATCGTCCAACAGATAACGCTTATCGTCGTACGAAGACAAGCTTGTTTTATTAAGCGCGATGGTATCTATGATGAGTATCTCGTGTAATTCGCTTCTTATCTCATACAGTCAAAATATAGGTTATTAAAGATATACTCGTGGTTTGTTGACGTAAAAATTTCAAATGACATTTAGAGTGCAAAATAAAATAAAAAGAATTGACTACCTTCCTCCTCTTCCTCCTCCTCCTCCTCTTCCATCCCAATACGTCAATGAATAAATGCTAGTTCTATGAAGCGGGTCCAGACATGTCCGATCGTGTTGAAACACATACATATAGAAACAAAGCGGTAACGGGTATATACTCTCTATGTATGTGCAGAAGAAAAAGATATGTGTACTTACGTTCAGTGCGAGTGAAGTTTAATCAGTACTGACCCGAATCCCAGAGCCGTATTTAGTCAGGTAACAGATGGTATTGATCGTTTCTGGTATACTTTGGGTCATGTACATACATACAGTAAATGATATTAATTAATGGATTACACGCAGATCACTGGTAATATATAATATGTACAGCTTTGACATTCGTTAATAAAATGATTAACAGTGTAGCTTCCAGTTTCTATGCGTTTAAGCATTTCAACTTCACTATTCTCTATCCGATCGAGCGACATCAACTCTTGTAAACCCTCATTTTTCGCAGCTATGGATACTTTGTCAAAATCTGTCTAATTCAGATTATAACGTCACTATGACGAAATCACGACAAAAGTTTTGCGCGTAATCCGTGGCTATCCAAAGGTCTAAGTTTCGGCTCTATGACCCCTATCGTTCTAGATATTTAGAGACTTCTCCAAAATCCGTCTATTTCATATTTCTAGGCTTTACGCGTACAATTACAGATTCTGTCTATTTACCATTTACAAACTCGAATAGTCATCTTACCTTATCAAGGATACTAAGTGTGTAGTATAACAGGGTCGAACAGCTCCGCAGCTGTGCTCGGCTACTAAGTTCTATATTTAGCTGATCAATATCTGTCCACAGCTCCACAGTGTCCTCGGGCTATAACATTCTATAATTAGACCATGGTATTTAGCATTCCTCAATATAGCTGACCTAGAACTCCGCAACTTCGCGAGTAGGTCAACCAAATGCCGCAATCTAGGTCGACGGGTACGAGCGCGACGCCGCAATCCGAGTCAACCGACGCGCGTGACGAATCGCCGTTTTTTTTACTTCGCCTCGGTTGATTCGAGACTGGGTTTTCCGGGGCGATGTCCCATAAATAAGCGATGTGTTGACCCGGAACACCACTTCTCGAATGTTCGTTCTGTATATATAGAGAACTCATCGCCCTACATATGACGTCATGCTGCCCTACTGTCCTAGAACGCCTTGGCCAGAAAGCCCATCGCATGTTCGTTCTATATATAGATGACTCATCGTCCTACACATGACGTCATGGTGGCCTACTGACCTAGTACACCGTGGTTAGTACCCCCATTTCTTATCTACTGCCCATGATATCACCGGTCAAAGTGGACAGCAACCCAGTTGTATGCTTCACCACGAGCTTGAACATAACACCATGCAATCACCCAATCACGCCCTTGCCCATTCGAACATGCCTTTTATCTACTACTCATTGACTGTGTATGCATCCTTACTTCACAGGGCAACATGGACAGCATTCCAGTCGTATGCTACCCCATTTGGACCCTGGGGGCCCATATACACGCCCTTTCTCTCATACACCTAGATGCGCATGCACACCATTGTCATTTGTCAACGTGAACAACACCCTACTCTAATTCTACGCCACGAGGGCTTGAGTGCGATATCATGTTCGCCACATTTGACCCAATTTTGGCCCACATGGACCCGATTTACTAAGAGTGAAGTTCGTTTTTCTGGATTTTTTTTTACGGGATATTCGGAGTTTTTTCAAGTCCCATTTTTTATACACCCGCGAGTCACGTGACCGGAAGTGATATTGAGGATGGCAGGTCAAAGGTCAATCCAACGTCAAAGGCCAACCCAAGGTCAATGGTCAACAGTCACGTACGGCCCATTTGCGATCTCGACGCCTCATTTACGCCTCCACCCCCAAAAGTGAAAGATTTTACCTTTTTATACTATTCGCGTTAGGCAACCAGTGCGCCTGTTAGACCTTCTCGTTGCAGACTGTTATACGCAACCTCCAAACAGGGTTATCTCCCCTTCTGCCAGTCGGCCGACTGGCACGGAGATAACCCTGTTCGGAGGTTGTGTTATCAGTAGGCTGCCCAGGGCGGACTAGCTGTTTTTTTGTTGTTATAGTTTCAGTGTCATTTCAAGTATACCTTCCTTGTAAGATCGCGAGATCCGAATTCGAAATTGAAAGCGATATATATATGGTGCGACAGAGGCGGTTTCGAGTCGCCAACATCCTGCAGAATGGTTAATTGTGCACCGTATCAAAAAACAGAAAACTATAGACTATTTAAATGCGTGATAGCCGCCGATCCGCGTGTGGGCCTAGCAATGGAATTGTCTCGAGAGCGCTCTGACGCTGATAAACTTAAAATGAAAATTAGATCTCCAAATCCCTAATTTGATGACCTAAAATTAATCTTGTTCAAACTTTCAATTCACTGATATTCAAACACTATATCCTACCCTGTTGATATCACTATTTTTAAAACAGGCAACTTTGATGAACAACTGTCCTTCATTTATTAGGCACACTATGGTGGTATGCGAACATAAGACCCGTATTTTTTACGGAATTTGATATCTTGTTAATATCTAACCGTCTTTAAATATACTTTTTGTAAAAGCTGAGATTTTGTGTACTGTTACATAAACACTGAAAACGTTTCCAAATGTTTATAATCATTTATTTATTAAATATATCAACATGACCATGTCTGAATCGCAGCTTGCAACAACGTGATTATTTCAAAATATTTAAAAGTATTTAAATTTGTCCTCCAGCACACCAGTTCCTTTCTTCTTTACACCTGCACAGTTCGAACACTTTTACACATGCACATTCCATTATTTTTTTATTAATAACCAGGTGATTAGCGACCTCAGTGTCGTGTTCATAGGCCTACAGCTTGAATCCCTGTCTCGGGCGATAACTATGACTTGGTTACTATTAAACGACGGTAAATTTACTATCAAAAGAATGCATTGTCAAAAGGATTTACAGCGCAGTACATGAATTCCAGCGTGACGGAATTACAAGGTGCCCATGTTTTCAGTTCTTGTGAACCCTAGTAGTATATAAAGTGGATTTAACGTAGCATTGACCTCTTTGCACTTAAACTTGTGGCGGTCACAGAGGTCAAGTGCACTATAGTTCCGACAGGGGGCTCAAGAGAGTAAAAACTACCTCCAACACAGAAGAGTTCCAGTCTAGGGGGAGGTAACTCCGGGTCACTAGTTCCGGCAAAGAGCCCCTGGACATGTATTCTTCCGCGGTGATGCGGTCTGGCGGTGATGCGGTCACGGGAAAAAGCTTCCGCAGAGAAAAAGTAGTCCCCAGACTTCAAATACGCTGCATGGTCCGATTGGGTCGAGTGAGGTATCAAAGTGAAGCATTCGTGAAGGGGCATCCAGTCATGGGTGGGTGCATGTAAAATTAGTATTTTTTCTCGAAAATATAAAAAGCGGAACACGGACTATACCCCTAAAATAGAGGAAAACACCTATCAACCCTAGCCAAAAGGGCTAATATCGGTCCCCGGGCTTATTGGGACCTGCCTATCAAGTCAATGGGGTGGGTGCATGTAAAATTAGAATTTTTTTCCCGAAAATATAAAAAGCGGAACACGGACTTTACCCCTAAAATAGGGTAAAACACCTATCAACCCTACCCAAAAAGGCTAATATCGGTCCCCGGGATTATTGGCACCTGCCTATCAAGTCAATGGGGTGGGTGCATGTAAAATTAGGATGTTCCCCCGAAAATATAAAAAGCGGAACACGGACTTTACCCCTAAAATAGGCGAAAACCCCTATCAACCCTAGCCAAAAGGGCTAATATCGGTCCCCGGGCTTATCGGGGCCTGCCTATCAAGTCAATGGGGTGGGTGCATGTAAAATTAGGATTTTTTCCCGAAACTATAAAAAGCGGAACACGGACTTTACCCCTAAAATAGGGGAAACCCCCTATCAACTCTAGCCAAAAGGGCTAATATCGGTCCCCGGGCTTATCGGGGCCTGCCTATCAAGTCAATGGGGTGGGTGCATGTAAAATTAGGATTTTTTCCGAAAATATAAAAAGCGGAACACGGACTTTACCCCTACAATAGGGGTCTGTATTATACAATATAAGGGAAAATGCCTGTATGGGTTATGGGGATGGTCATTTTTTTTTCGTGGGCTTTACTATGGGTTGTGGGGTCTCGTTTTTCTCGTCTCGCCAAGAAAAACACGATGGGAGGGGTCCCGGAGCGAAGCGGTGAAATTTTTGGAAAAAGTCACCGAGGTCTGTATATAGGCCTATAGACTGGCTATGGGGGATATAGGTCCAACCTGGAAAATTCACACACGTTCATTGTGATATGGGTTGTTTGGTCTTGTTGGTCTTGTCAAGATATAGCGTATTTTCGGTTGTATCGTCCAGTGAACATAATCGAAACCTCTCAAGATCGGCTTTTCTTGAAACTCAACTACTTAGATAAAGGACTGGACATCATTAATTTACCTCGAATCCTGAATGATCAGAGGTACGCAACGCTGTACCAAACTATTTTAAGTTCACAGAACCTCCTTGCATTTCATATAAGTACACTAAATCTATAGCCACCAAAATATTCAATTACTTCAATGCTGTCAGGAGTTTGACTGGAACTTATACACGTCAGGAGGCTATAGTTGTGATTGTGAATCGTCGAATTTTATCTATACACCATGCAAACATATTGTGACTGGTGACCTTGATGTGGTGAGTGATAAGGATCTGAAATTACTCCTGATGAAGGGACCTAAATATAGAGAGCCAAGAAGAATAAATCTGAAGGCCGACCAGAAGATAGTCCTGTCTGCATTGGAACAGTACGTTATTGATTGGTCTAAGCGAGAAAAAGTTGAACCCATAGTACTCGCTGATTGGCTGGACCTCACCAAGAGCAGGGTCGTTGAAACAATCCGCCATATTGACAGAAGTACTCTTCCCCAAGCAAAACAAGTTCTGAGAAACCTCAATTCGCAAGAAGTTCTAGCAAATCTCCAGAGTAAATTCGTCATAGTCCCAGCAGACAAAGCTCCGAATAATATAATATTCATATGTAAATATTACTATTACCAGGTGCTGGTTAAAGAATTGAGTGTGGACATATCTTCATCAAATACGTCTACTTACTCCCAAACTGCATTTACTCTGGAAGATCTATTTAACAATCACAAAAAGTTTCTCAGGGAAAAAGGTATTCGTCTTCCAACCAATCATAACGACATACCAAAAATGTACTGGACCAAAATGCATAAATCACCATACAAAGCTAGATTCATAGCTGGTTCTAGAAGCTGCACCACCAAGCTTCTTTCAACCCTATTGACGAGGGCCCTTCAGGAGGTAAAAGCATTTTGGGAAAGATATTGCGCCACTATTTCTAAAAACTCTAGCGTTGAATGTATGTGGATATTAAAAAACTCAAAATCTCTTACGGAGGAACTTGATGCTAAAGGTCACTAACCGTACAGACATGTATCCACATGGGATTTCTCGACTCTCTATACTACAATCCCTCATCAGGACCTTATTGACCGTCTAAGTTCATTAATAGTATCTGTGTTCAAGAAAACTGATCGTAGATATATTAATGTCGGAAGCCATAAAGCATTCTTTAGCTCGACTACATACAAGAGATATCATTCATGGGATGTTTCTTTGTTTATAGAGTTGCTTGAATTTCTCATTAAAAATATCTATGTGAAATTTGGCAACACAATATATCAGCAGCATATAGGTATTCCAATGGGTACTAATTGTGCACCCCTGTTGGCTGACCTGTATCTGTTCTCTTATGAATATGACTATATGCAGGCGCTTTCAAAAAACGATCCATTCAAAGCCCGTTCCTTCTCATTCACCAAACGCTATATAGACGATCTTCTCGCTGTGGATAATCGCTATATAAATGACGCAGTGAAGGATATATATCCACCTTCACTGGATTTGAAAGAAACTACAGATAGCCCTACAGGCACATCATATTTAGATCTATATCTCTATAAAAATGAAGCGGGCATTCTCTCTCGTCGACTTTATGACAAAGAGATGATTACAATTTCGACATCGTAAACTATCCCTTTCTGGACAGTAATATTCCAGTGGGACCTGCATATGGCGTATACATATCTCGCTTAGTAGCATTTGCTAGATCCTGTGTTAAATGTGACGATTTTAATCAACGTCACAAAACATTGTTGCAGAAACTTATAAAACAGGGCTATTCCACCAAGCGCCTCCACTCAAAGTTTCTCAAATTTGGCGATACATATCGCATGCTGATAGCAAAATACGAACGTAGCGTGCAAGATCTATGGCGCTACGTTTCGTAACTTGTGTCTAATTCCGCTTAACCCGGGGCTAGGGGCCGTATGAACCCATGTACTTCAAGATCCTCATGGTACTCATATGAACAGTCACAATCAAAGCGTGACTGAGATACATCTTTTTTTTAGATGACGACTCTATAACGAATATTATGGATTAAGAATACTGATCAGCGATACGGATTTGATATTTTTGGAACATCATGATGTCTTGCCGGCATCATTGAAAACTGTTGACAGCTTCTCTCTTGCAGGAAACAAGCCTATGTTTATGTATACTATGATTGTCTTTTTGAATTTGGTGCTAATACTGTTATGTGGAAAATGGAATAGGTCTTTGGATTATGGACGCGGATATTCTCTAATGGACGACGGCTGGATTATGAATGACGGACTAGACGCTTGTAATTCACGTCTCGTCATTTACAACACGATGGGAAGGGTCCCGAAGCGAAACGGTGAAATTTTTGGAAAAGTGCCATATAGCCCATATAGTCCCATACTCACACACGTTCATTGTGATATGGGTTGTGGGGTCTTTTTTCTCGTCTCGTCATTTAGAACACAATGGGAAGGGTCCCGGAGCGAATCGGTGAAAATTTTGGGAAAAGTCACGGAGGTATGTATGTAGTCCCATAGGCTGGCTATGGGGGGTATAGATACAACCTGGGAAATTTACACACGTTCATTGTGATATGGGTTGCTTTGATTTGTTTTTCACGTCTCGCCGAGATAAACACAATGGGAGGGGTCCCGGAGCGAATCGGTGAAATTTTTGGAAAAATACCATATAGCCCATATAGTCCCATACTGGCTATATGGGGGTATAGGTCCAATCTGGAAAATTCACACACGCTCATTGTGAAATGGGTTGTTTGGTCTTGTTTTTCACGTCTTGTCATTTAGAACACGATGGGAAGGGTCCCGGAGCGAAACGGTGAATGTTTTGGAAAAGTACCATATAGCCCATATAGCTCCATACTGGCTATATGGGGGTATATGTCCAACCTGGGAAATTCACACACGTTCATTGTGATATGGGTTGTTTGGTCTTGTTTTTCACGCCTCGTCATTTAAGAACACGATGGGAAGGGTCCCGGAGCGAAACGGTGAAATTTTTGGAAAAAGTTCACCGAGGTCTGAAAATAGTCCCATAGGCTGGCTATGGGAGGGATAGGTCCATCCTGGGAAATTCACACACGTTCATTGTGATATGGGTTGTTTGTTTTTGTTTTTCACGTCTCGTTATTTAGAACACGATGGGATGGGTCCCGGAGCGAAACGGTGAATTTTTTGGAAAAAGTTCACCGAGGCCTGGGTAGATCCATATAGACCAATACTGACTATGGGTGTATAGGTCCTTACTGGGTGGACGTTTTGGGGTCTAGGTGAGCCCCTAATGATCCTATGGTGTCGTATGAGGTCTTATTTTGAAGCTCTCGTGGAGGAGCATCCGACTGGACTAATGGTTCGTCCGTTTTCAATATTCTGAGCATGCGCAGTCTGGCCGTAGTATAGAAAGCAGGCATGTTGGAGGACGGGGTATGTGGGGGTGTGTTTGGGGTAGAGATGGACCACTATGGGTCCAAATGGGTCGTGGGAGGTATCAAAGTGAAGCTTGTTTTTTAGTGCAAGTCGCGTCAACCTGCGCATGCGCAGTTGGGTGTAGTTGTGTCGTGGGAGGTGTTATCTTGTAGCTCTCGGGGTGTACAGCCTTATTTGATGGATGTTCCCGTTATCGGTGACGTCATCAATACGAGTAGTAGCGAAAGTGGGCATTTTAGGAAAGTGCAGGAAGGTATTTGGGGTAGAGAGGGACCATCCTTGGTCCGATTGTGTCGTGGGAGGTGTCATCTTGTAGCTTTCATGGTTTACATCCCCATTTGAGGGATGTTCGCGTCATCTGTGATGTCACTGGTGACGTCATCAGTACGAGAAGTAGCGAAAGTGGGCATTTTGGGGCAGTGAAGGAAGGTATTTGGGGTAGAGATGGACCATCGTTGGTCCGAATGCGTCGTGGGAGATGTCATCTTATAGCCTTCGGGGTGCAGACCCCGATTTGAGGGTTGTCCACAGTATCTGTGACGTCATTGATGACGTCATCAGTAGTAGTAGCCAAAGTGGCCATTTTGGGGTGTGAAGGAAGGTGTTTGGGTAGAAATGGACCATCCTTGGTCCGAATGCGTCGTGTGAGGTGTATATGTACAGACACCACCACCACATACCACCACCAGCACCCACCACCACCACAATACACCACCGCCACCACCGTACACCATCACCACCACCACACACCACCACCACCACACCACCACCACAATACACCACCACCACTACCGCACACCGCCACCACCACCACACACCATCACCACCACTACCACCGGGCGTTGACGCCCGTCAACGCCACCACCCCCACCACCATACACAGCTATTGCCACCACCACACACTACCACACACTACCACACCACCTCCACCACACACCACCACCACCACCACACACCACTATTACCACCACACACCTTCAAGGCAGGTCAGGCATCGCTGGCGATGGTAGCGGAGATCTCCGGTCTCTCCCCTGGTTGAGCTGTAACCCACACTGAAGAAATCATCAATCATTTCCATAGTTATGGGCGGGTATCTTTTAGTAACTCTTTTGCGGAGTCGAGCGGGAACCGGCACCTTTTCGTCAATCTTCAACGATTGCACATCTGCCTTGGAATTGGCTGGCTTTTCCATTTGATCGGGTCTGGTACAGGTTGTTAGAAATGTACATCTAACATGCGTGTTTCCGTATTTATAGTTAGAGGCAAGGTGACCGTCCTATCGACCAATCAGAAGCCATCATTTCAGAAAGTTTAATCTTCGTTCAGTGTAACCTAAACGTCTTCGGGCAATTCATGATACTGAAGCTCGAAGCTCTTACTTCTCTCAGTCAACACTGAGATCAATCTCCTTCGGCTCTTCAATTTGCGGCGGCGAATCGACCTCCATGGGTTCTTCTATTCTCAGATGCATTCCCATAGAAACTAAAATATCCGGTCTCGAGAGTGGCGAGCGTGATCCGTGTATGACATTTCGATGACGTCTCAATTGACTGGGATGCTTAAAGACTATATCACAATCCGCACATGTATGCATGGGTACTTCGTGGTGTGCACGTGTGTGACAACGCAAACTGTCCAGGCGATGAAAGCGCTTCGCGCAAGTTGTGCAAGAGAACATATCGGCTGTGGATCCGGAAATGATGAATGCCCTAAAAATTCCGGCTGTTATAGGCCAACATAGGAGTACCCGGATGTTCTACAGTCAGGGATGTACAAGAACCCGGATGTACCCGGGTGTAAAAGTGCCTGGATGTTCAAGAATGTACCACCATCCCTGACTTCTATCAGGCCCAGGTCCAGAAGCTCTCATGACCTGCATGTGAATAGTCAGTCATATTGTGTGTGTATGCATGTGTGCGCCTGTGAGTATGCATCTGTGTGTGTGCGTGTGTGTGTGTATGTCTGTGTGTATGTGTCTGTGCGTCTGTGTGTGTGTGTGCGTCTGTGTATTGGTGTGCGTGTGTGTATGCGTGTATGTGTGTGTATGCGTGTATGTGTGTGTGTATGCGTCTGTGTGTATGCGTGTGTGTGTTGGTACCGACCTTTGGCCCCTGCGCGCGCAAAACAATACCGGATAAAAATTGCGCGCAGGGGCCAAAGGTCGGTACCGGTCACGTGAACGGAAGCGGAAGTGACCTCACAGAGGTCATAGGCAAATTATTGAGGTCAACAGGTGTCCAAAACCCGGATGTAAGATGAGGACCCTGATGTAAAACTACAATACCCGGTGAACGTGTTGATCCTTTTCTCTCATCTGTCTGTATCATGACATACGGCGACACACACACCCACCTACACACAGACGTATACACAAACACACATGCATACACACAGGCACACACACATGCACCTACACACACACGCACAGACGCACACATACACACAGACACATACAAACAGACATACACACACACGCACACACACAGATGCATACTCACAGGCGCACACATGCATACACACACAATATGACTGACTATTCACATGCAGTTCATGAGAGGTCAGGGATGGTGGTACATTCGTGAACATCCAGGCACTTTTACATCCGGGTACATCCGGATTCTTGTACATCCCTGACTGTAGAACATCCGGGTACTCCTATGTTGGCCTATAACAGACGGAATTTTTAGGGCATTCATCATTTCCGGATCCACAGCCGATATGTTCTCTTGCACAACTTGCTCGAAGCGCTTTCATCGCCTGGACAGTTTGCGTTGTCACACACGTGCACGCCACGAAGTACCCATGCATACATGTGTGGATTGTGATATAGTCTTTAAGCATCCCAGTCAATTGAGACGTCATCGAAATCTCACGGATCACGCTCGCCACTCTCGAGACCGGATATTTTAGTTTCTATGGGAATGCATCTGAGAATAGAAGAACCCATGGAGGTGGATTCGCCGCCGCAAATTGAAGAGCCGAAGGAGATTGATCTCAGTGTTGAATGAGAGAAGTAAGAGCTTCGAGCTTCAGTATCATGGATTGCCCGAAGACGTTTAGGTTACACTGAACGAAGATTAAACTTTCTGAACTGATGGCTTCTGATTGGTCGATAGGACGGTCACTTTGCCTCTAACTATAAATACGGAAACACGCATGTTAGATGTACATTTCTCACAACCTGTACCAGACCCGATCAAATGGAAAAGCCAGCCAATTCCAAGGCAGATGAGCAATCGTTGAAGATTGACGAAAAGGTGCCGGTTCCCGCTCGACTCCGCAAAAGAGTTACTAAAAGATACCCGCCCATAACTATGGAAATGATTCATGATTTCTTCAGTGTGGGTTACAGCTCAACCAGGGGAGAGCCCGGAGATCTCCGCTACCATCGCCAGCGATGCCTGACCTGCCTTGAAGGTGTGTGGTGGTAATAGTGGTGTGTGGTGGTGGTGGTGGTGTGTGGTGGAGGTGGTGTGGTAGTGTGTGGTGTGTGGTAGTGTGTGGTGGTGGCAATAGTGGTGTATGGTGGTGGGGGTGGTGGCGTTGACGGGCGTCAACGCCCGGTGGTGGTGGTGGTGGTAGTGGTGGTGATGGTGTGTGGTGGTGGTGGTGGTGTGCGGTAGTGGTGATGGTGTATTGTGGTGGTGGTGTGTGGTGGTGTGTGGTGGTGGTGTGTGGTGTATTGTGGTGGTGGTGGTGGGTGTTGGTGGTGGTGTGTGGTGGTGATGTCTGTACATATACACCTCACACGACGCATTCGGACCAAGAATGGTCCATTTCTACCCAAACACCTTCCTTCACACCCCAAAATGGCCACTTTGGCTACTACTCCTACTGATGACGTCATCAATGACATTTACTGTGGACATCCCTCAAATCAGGGTCTGCATCCCGAAGGCTACAAGATGACGCCTCCCACGACGCATTCGGACCAACGATGGTCCATCTCTACCCCAAATACCTTCCTTCACTGCCCCAAAATGCCCACTTTCGCTACTACTCGCACTGATGACGTCACCAATGACGTCACAGATGACGCGAACATCCCTTAAATGGGGATGTAAACCATGAAGGCTACAAGATGACACCTCCCACGACACAATCGGACCAAGGATGGTCCCTCTCTACCCCAAATACCTTCCTGCATTTTGCTAAAATTCCCACTTTCGCTACTACTCGTACTGATGACGTCACCGATAACGTCACAGATAACGGGAACATCCCTTAAATAAGGCTGTACACCCCGAGAGCTACAAGATAACACCTCCCACGACACAATCGGACCAAGGATGGCCCCTCTCTACCCCAAACACACCTCCACGCAGCCCCAAATTGACATCTTTACTTACTACACCCAACAGCGCATGCGCAGGTTGACGCGACTTGCACTAAAAAACACGCCAGTCTGACTCTACCCCACACAAGCTTCACTTTGACACCTCCCACGACCCATTTGGACCCATAGTGGTCCATCTCTACCCCAAACACACCCCAAACATACCCCCTCCCCCCAACATGCATGCTTTCTATACTACGGCCAGACTGCGCATGCTCAGAATATTGAAAACGGACGAACCGTTAGACCAGTCGGATGCTCCTCCACGAGAGCTTCAAAATAAGACCTCATACGACACCATAGGATCATTAGGGGCTCACCTAGACCCCAAAACGTCCACCCAGTATGGACCTATACACCCATAGTCAGTATTGGTCTATATGGATCTACCCAGGCCTCGGTGAACTTTTTCCAAAAATTTCACCGTTTCGCTCCGGGACCCTTCCCATCGTGTTCTAAATGACGAGACGTGAAAAACAAAATCAAACAACCCATATCACAATGAACGTGTGTGAATTTCCCAGGATGGACCTATCCCTCGCATAGCCAGCCTATGGGGCTATATACAGACCTCGGTGAACTTTTTCCAAAAATGTCACCGTTTCGCTCCGGGACCCTTCCCATCGTGTTCTAAATGACGAGGCGTGAAAAACAAGACCAAACAACCCATATCACAATGAACGTGTGTGAATTTTCCAGGTTGGACCTATACCCCCATATAGCCAGTATGGAGCTATATGGGCTATATGGTACTTTTTCAAAAAATTCACCGTTTCGCTCCGGGACCCTTCTCATCGTGTTCTAAATGACAAGACGTGAAAAACAAGACCAAACAACCCATTTCACAATGAACGTGTGTGAATTTCCCAGATTGGACCTATACCCCCATATAGCCAGTATGGGACTATATGGGCTATATGGTACTTTTCCAAAAATTTCACCGATTCGCTCCGGGACCCCTCCCATTGTGTTTATCTCGTCGAGACGTCAAAAACAAATCCAAGCAACCCATTCACAATGAACGTGTGTAAATTTCCCAGGTTGGACCTATACCCCCATAGCCAGCCTATGGGACTATATACAGACCTCGGTGACTTTTCCCAAAAATTTCACCGATTCGCTCCCGGACCCTTCCCATTGTGTTCTAAATGACGAGACGAGAAAAACAAGACCCCACAACCCATATCACAATGAACGTGTGTGAGTATGGGACTATATGGGCTATATGGCACTTTTCCAAAAATTTCACCGTTTCGCTCCGGGATCCTTCCCATCGTGTTGTAAATGACGAGACGTGAAAAACAAGACCAAACAACCCATATCACAATGAACGTTTGTGAATTTTCCAGGTTGGACCTATACCCCCCATAGCCAGCCTATAGGCCTATATACAGACCTTGGTGACTTTTTCCAAAAATTTCACCGCTTCGCTCTGGGGCCCTCCCATCGTGTTTTTCTTGGCGAGACGAGAAAGCCGAGGCCCATAGTAAAGCCCACGAAAAAAAAATGACCATCCCCATAACCCATACAGGCATTCCCCTTATATTGTATAATACAGACCCCTGTAGGGGTAAAGTCCGTGTTCCGCTTTTTATATTTTCGGGAAAAAATCCTAATTTTACACGCACCCAACCCTTTGACTTGATAGGCAGGCCCCGATAAGCCCGGGGACCGATATTAGCCCTTTTGGCTAGAGTTGATAGGGGTTTTCCCCTATTTTAGGGGTAAAGTCCGTGTTCCGCTTTTTATATTTTCGGAGAAAAATCCTAATTTTACATGCACCCACCCCATTGACTTGATAGGCTGGCCCCGATAAGCCCGGGGACCGATATTAGCCCTTTTGGCTAGGGTTGATAGGGGTTTTCTCCTATTTTAGGGGTAAAGTCCGTGTTCCCCTTTTTATATTTTCGGGGGAAAATCCTAATTTTACATGCACCCACCCCATTGACTTGATAGGCAGGTGCCAATAAACCCGGGGACCGATATTAGCCCTTTTGGCTAGGGTTGATAGGTGTTTTACCCTATTTTAGGGGTCCGTGTTGCGCTTTTTATATTTTCGGGAAAAAATTCTAATTTTACATGCACCCACCCCATTGACTTGATAGGCAGGTCCCAATAAGCCCGGGGACCGATATTAGCCCTTTTGGCTAGGGTTGATAGGCGTTTCCCTCTATTTTAGGGGTAAAGTCCGTGTTCCGCTTTTTATATTTTCGGGAAAAAATCCTAATTTTACATGCACCCACCCATGACTGGATGCCCCTTCATGAATGCTTCACGTTGATACCTCACTCGACCCAATCGGATCATGCAGCGTATTTGAAGTCTGGGGACTACTTTTTCTCTGCGGAAGCTTTTTCCCGCGACCGCATCACCGCCTAACCGCATCACCGCGGAAGAATACATGTCCAGGGGCTCTTTGCCGGAACTAGTGACCCGGAGTTACCTCCCCCTAGACGGGAACCACAGGTTTAAGTGCAAAGAGGTCAATGCTACTTTAAATCCACTTTATATACTACTAACCCTTGTTGTTACTCGTCCATGATAACATCTGGTTTGGAATATCATTTTCCTAGCCCTATTACTAAGAAGTGTAGGATGAGAGAAACATGGGGAAATACAACTGTTTTGTAGCTGATCTCGTGACATCCGAATACCGCGTGACGGAATTACAGCGAAGTAACCACCTTATGAAGACGTGTTGGTTACATTAATATTCCATAAAACCTCGAATGTTTCTCATTTCAGGTGATGTTTTATTAGAATCCTGAGCATCTGGACTACATTATATCGGATTTCTGTCAAGTAAAGTTTCAAATTGATAAATGTGGTTAAGCAAAACTGCGTGACGGAATTACATTTTGGTCCATTTTTTTAGGCGTTGACTTTTTCCTATTTTACAAGTTTCAATTTTACCCGGTCTAAAAAATTCTGAGGACAGACCCCAACTCATGAATTCTGTTGTAATTTGCCCGGCAATGCACGTATGATCGATTGAATGTGATAGAGCGAGAATGACTGGTCAACAACGTGGGCATAATTCTTCAGGAATGACATAACCGAAATTTTGAACTATGTGACGGAATTACATTTTGGACAAATTTCGTGGAATTCATGAGTACGTGTTACAGTAGGCCTGTTTTTGCTTTTCGTCATGTAAAGGAAAACACAATAGGTTAGCTAAATAATATACATCTTCGCTTACCCAAGTCTAACACTACACGTGTTGCCTTGGCTGAACGTAACACATTATCTGATCAGAATACAGGTCTGGTGATGTCATAGCGCTATAAATCAGTTCCGTGGTCCATATTAGGAGAAGTGCAATGTGTGACCTCTTTAAAATTCAAATTAGATTGGCTATTCCAAGGAAATTAACATCAATACACCCACCACTTGCCATATTTGGAGATCACACGGGCAGACATCAAAGAAAATCCTAGCTGCTCGGTGTTGGCAAGCTCCTATCTTGATTGGCCATATGACATGACGTGCGTTTCCCGATCTGAACAGTTTACTCTATTCGTTAAGTCAAGGTAAATGACGGAACGTTAGTGTAGTATTTAAATTGAAAATGTGAAGATGAATAATATACAGCCCTCGCGAGTACTCGTGAGGGCTATATATTATTTAGCTAGTGACCACATGTAGCGAACCTTGTTACACCCGGAAAGCTACCCAACAAGCTGTATTGTATGGTGTTCCCGGTTTGAAGATCCTTACATGACGAACATCCATCTCATGATCTTGCTTGACCGCTCTTGACTGTCCTACATACATACCTGCAAATTTACTTGCTTTGGAAGTCGCCTTTTATCGACCTGTTCGCTGTTGTCGAAACGTGTATCGGTGGGATCACTGTTAGCCGTAGCTGTGTCAGGTTGGACTGAACTTCGCGTGAGTGAGTGCTCCTAGTATATCATTCAAACAAACCTAACTATTCAATAACAATTCTTAGAAAATTATGACCTACCGTACTCCCGGTAGTGGGGGGATTATGAAACTGGCATTCTCCCTTGTGCGATATATCATATGTTGTTTTGGCCCAGTGTCAATTTTACTTCCGTGTTCAACTGGATTGCCTCCCCTGATAGCGGGTTTTACCAGATTTCTTCTTTCGGTTTCCTATACCGGTATTAGAGAATCCCCGGAGTACAAACACAATTTCCGAGAAACTTTATGGTATACATAACGTACCTAGAGCATATGTCATATTGTGGTGTGGTATATTTAACGAAAATCTTGTAATTATTTCATGCCAAAGAGAAACAGGATGTCATCTATTGAAGACCAGGACCAAGAAGGATATCAGTTTATACCACTGGGTGTGTCTGTTGTTAAATATATAAACAAGTATGGATCCACCTGTCTACTGGCCAGTCTCAAGCGTCGATTCAAGTGAGTATATATGCCAGAAAAGCAATAGGCTTTTTTATAAACTTTTTCATGACATTTTAAATGGATTAATGCAATTAGATTATAGCAAGATATGGCCAGCGAGAAGCAAGATATGACCATCGAGAACGCAGTCAGCAGTATAGAATGTGGAGATGCCGTTACTGTTGTACACTATAGTGTTTTGTGGTGGAGGAGGGATGACGTCACGCTTTCAAGGGAATATAAATCACGCACCTGGAAAGAAGACGGATTTCAAAGTTATGCGTTTAAACCACTGACCTGTGGAACAGAGACTGACGACGAACTTTTCACCCTAGATCTTCCGAAAATCATGAAAATGGCGAAATCTCGCACCCGACCCAATTTTTGTGAGACATGCCCCAAAGCAACGAAACTGGTGAAATATCGAGTCCATACCCAACTTTCGTGAGACTTGCCCCAAATCTCTCGAACATGATGGAAAATCGCACACAGACCCACCTCTCACGAGACATGCCTAAATCTCGCGACATGTTGAAATCTGGTCCATACTAGTCCGGGAGCCAAACCCCAGTTTGAGCCTTGACGTGGAAATGGATTCCACCTAACGTTTTTTGATGGATTATATATCTCCTGCAAGCCCGTAGGCTGGTTTGGTAATGGGGGGGTTCGGTAGAGAATATTGCGGAACATTTAATGCGAGCGCCGCAGGCGCGAAGCTCCGCTAGGGGGGTCCGGGGCATGCCCCCCCCCCCCATCTTCTCTAGCCAAGTCGACGTACATCACGTTGCTCTGTACATTGCCTTGGCATACTTCTCTAGTAAAGTTGGAACGTGAATCCTCATCGATGAGTGGAATGCAGAGACGGCTTGCTGCATCCAATCAGAATGGGCGTTACGTAGCAGTTGATTACCAAGATGGAAGGATACGATACAATACGATACGACGGCGGCCCCACTAACACTAAGAACGAGCTGTGTGGGGAAATTCTGCCGGAAAAAAAACACAGGAGAAGCATTTTCACGGCCACTATCGGTGTTCTGATCAGTTGAATCAGCTTTTGGGACGCGCTGCACGGTCGAACGATAACGAATCGCCTTATGAGTGTGGTCGACTTGAAATTGAAGCGGAACAACTCCTGGAGGCAAAAAGTTGCTCATCGTTAAAACTTCCGCTAGGTGGCGCAGATCAGTACTTCTCTGCCACCAGCCAAGAATGTCAAGGCAGCGTAGAGAGCTTTGCGATGTAGTTGACTTGGCTGGTGAAGATGGCCCCCCCCGGAAAATTTTGAAAATTTAGATGCCATATGGCGCGTTCTGGCGCATTTTGACAGCATATTTTCGACATCCGCCAACTGCATTTTTTCGGCTGATAAATTCAGTATATGACTATTGACTCGTTGTGTGAATGATAATCTTGTCGACTGGGAGATGGTTAATATTCAACCATGGAAAACCTCCTTAAAGGTTATACCAAATGACTCTATACTACTTTGCATTAAAACATACCCAGTAGTGTTCCAAACAACAAATTAGTATTTTTTTCTTGAATAATGTCGTCGAAGTGGGTTTCAGGACACGAATAGCACACATGTGGGAGAAAACATATTGGAGCCATGACCTCTGGTGCATGACGTCACAACCTGATTACGATTGCGCCATAAACGTCATAGTCTATGACGTCGGGCGTTGTTACGAAAGATTCACCCAACTGTGGGAGTTCTAGTATGATGTCGCTGACATTTTGACGTCACAACAGGCATTTGAGCGAGATCGTAATCAGGTTGTGACGTCACAGGTCAAGCGGTCACAGCTTTCGCCGTTTTGAAAGGGGCGTGAAATTGCCGCACTTTACTGCTGCTATTTCCAACCTTGGGCAGTTTGAAAACATACAAAAATGTAAAACAAGTCTATATAATCACCTCTACAACAATTTAGCACAAGAAAGTAGCAGATTTTGAGACCATTTTGTATAACCTTTAACTCCTCACTCCGGTGTGGATGCTAAGAGTGTCCGGGGATAAGTGTCCCGTTTCCTGTCTTTTATTGAGTGAAGAGTGTCCTACCTCTGGAGATATCTGGAGAAGAGTGTCCTAGCTGTGGGATCCTAGATCGCCGAAGATGCGTTCTGAGCGTTTTCCCGGAAATAAAACTGATCATCTATTTTCACGATGTTTTCGCAATTTCAAGCACGCATCGACATTGAAAACATCGCACCTCATGCCTGCATACATTTGACTTTCTGGTTTTATTAAAAACATGCAAAACGATGACTTTTAGTTCTTGAAAGGGAAACCAATATGCCGACCGATACGATCGTCCACACAAAGATAAAACAAGGAAATCCTCACAGCCCAACAGGCGAGGGTCCAGGGGCCGCCTAGGCCCCGGAAGCTCCGGGGTCCTAGATCGTCGGAGATGCGTTCTGAGCGTTTTCCCGGAAATAAAACTGATCATACTGCTTGCAGATTTATGATTCTATTTTCACGATTTTTTCGCAATTTCAAGCACGTATCGATATTGAAAACATCGCACCTCATGCCTGCATACATTTCACTTTCTGGTTTTATTAAAAACATGCAAAACAATGACTTAGTTCATGGAAGGGAAGCCAATATGCCGACCGATACGATCACCCACACAAAGATAAAACAAGGAAATCCTCACAGCCCAACAGGCGAGGGTCCAGGGGCCGCCTAGGCCCCGGAAGCTCCGGGGTCCTAGATCGTCGGAGATGCGTTCTGAATGTTTTCCCGGAAATAAAACTGAGCATACTGCTTGCAGATTTATGGTTCTATTTTCATGATTTTTTTCGCAATTTTAAGCACGCATCGATATTAAACGCATCACACTAATCATGCCTGCATAAATTTGACTTTCTGGTTATATTAAAAACATGCAAAACGATGACTTTTAGTTCTTGGAAGGGAAACCAATATGACGACCGATACGATCGTCCACACAAAGATAAAACCAGGAAATCCTCACAGCCCGACAGGCGAGGGTCCAGGGACCGCTTAGGCACCAGGAGCTCCAGGGTCCCAGGTTGCCGGAGATACGTTTTACCAGAAATAAATCTGAACACAATGTATATGGATTTATGGTATCATAAATCCATATACATTGTGCTCAGATTTATTTATCAATAATTTGTTGCGAGCTGGCGGCCGCGTCCAAGGGCCTTGGGTGCGGGTCCTTACGTGCAATCTGATTTTTTTTCCCCCGGCAGTGGAACTCGGTCTGCTCTGCGGGGGGGTGCGTACGCACCCCCCGAACCCCCCCAGCCTACGGGCCTGTCCTGTGTGTGCCGATTCAGAATCCGGATGATGCCAGCCTGGCATCCTTGGGGAAATCAAAATATCCAAGATGGCCACCAGCATATTCAACATGACCGCTGTATATTGCTTAGATTGACCGCTATATGGAATTGAACTGTATATTTTTGGTCTAAGAGTCCTCAAGAATTGGTGTATAGATTGATACTTCATACCACTTATAATACTACCTCCAGCTCAGGGGTCACAAAAACTTTTTTCAGTTGGTCGCCATTTGTCGAGTGAGGCTAAAAATCTACTCGCCACATTGGCGACCTAAAGTTTTATTCACTCGCCAATCCCTAACGATCTTTCGATGTAATAAAGTGACAGATGAATCAGTCTTTCCAACAACATGATAATCCAGTGTTAGTTTGAAAAATAAAAGAGAAAAAAAAATACCCTCGAAATTTTGCGCGAAGGAAACGAAACGATTGTGTGTCGGTTACGCAAATCCGAAATGGCTTGAATGAAAAGTCGGGTCAGGTGAAACAAAAGTTCCAAACTCTTCTCTGCAAACTTTTACCACATGACGTTTGTCTTTCAGCATATAAATTTACTGAGCTGGTTTTACTTGACTACAATTGTTTTAGAAGCGACACTGAAGTCAAAACGCACATGTCGTGCTTCAGGCATACCATCGCATTCTTGACCTTGAACTTGCAAATTCCCGCCAAGATTGTTTCATAGAATTTGTTTACTATAATTTTTACTATGATGATTTCATTGGCTGAGAACGGTCAGCGGGTCGTGGATTAACTTTTCTAGGGCGAGCACGTGATCTTATTGTGTCACGCCTGTGCATGATTTCAATATTACATCAGACCACGTGGTCTCTATAAATAGACTAGGCTTCCCCATATCTGTATCGTCGGCATTATTCTGTCATTATTTCCTGTACGTTTTAGGCCTGATTGGATTTCGCTGCCTGATAAACTAAACACAAAAATACTTTGGCGACTAAACACTTCATTGACCAAAAATTCACTCGCCACTTTGCCGAGTTACTCTATTTTTTAATCGACACATTGGCGAGTGACTGGAAAATTCAGTCGCCAGTTGTCATTTTTTAGTCGCCATTGGCGAGTTGTCGACCGGGTTTTGTGAGCACTGCAGCTTATATCAACAGTAGTGGGGTGGAACTGACGTCATTCTGCGCACGCGCAGTAGAAAAAGGGTATTTTAATGGACGTTTTGGAGTCGAGACGGACCCATAATGGGCGTACTGGGATGTGGGAGGTGTCATCGTGAAGCTCTAGTGGAGGAGCGTCCGACTGGGCTAATGTGTCGTGCGTCTTCAACATTCTGCGCATGCGCAGACAGGGAATGCTGGGAAAATGGGCACTGGGATGGACGTTTTTGGGTCGAGGTGGACCAATAGTGGTCCGATTGGGACGTATGAGGTATCAGTTTGAAGCATTCGTGGGGAAGCATTCAACTGGATGGGTTGTAAGGTGGAACTGACATCATTTTGCTCATGCGCAGAAAAAAGGTTATTTGAATAGACGTTTTGGGGTCGCGACAGAGCAATAGTGGACCGATTGGGCCATAAGAGGTGTCATCGTGATGCTCGCTGACGCTGTTACAGCTCGCCATGCAATCCCCAGTGTACGAGTTGTCGCAGCGCCACAGCTCGCTCAATCAGAGCATTTCCATTATAGCGCTCTAGATTTGTATCTAATACCGCTTATGCCGGTGCTGGGGGTCTTGTGGTCATGTCATCCAAGTTGCCACTTGAACATATACAATAAAAGCGTACCTCAGATACAAGACATACACGAATCGTTAGATTCTTGGTATGTGCTTTAGAATAGGTTAACTAGAAGACTATACTGTGAAGCCATGTGACTGTCAGTTTGTCGGCACCTCTTCCCACTTCCCTTACATGTCTGGCCGTACTATAGAAAGCAGGCATTTTTGGGTTCGTGGGGGGTATGTTGAGTGATTGTGGGACCATCCGTGGCCCTAATAGGCCGTGTAGGCTGTCCGCTTGAAGCTCTCGTGATGTAGACAAAGGCTGTAGTCTGTTCACGAGGGATGTTCACGTGATCTGTGACGTCCTTGATGACATCATCGGTGAGAGTGATAGCGAAAGCGTCCATTCTGGGGGGTGTGAAGTTAGGTGTTTGGGGTGGAGAAGGACCATCCGTGTCCAAATGGGCAGTGACGCGTGCCCAACGCCCTGTGGTGGTGGTAGTGTCTGTACATATAGGGATTAACACGTGTCCCTCATCAGTCCGGGATGACGAATGGTATTGTTTTTGGTGGAAGCCATGGCGGAGCGTCCATTGTGAATGCGTGTGTGTGCGTGCGTGTGTGTATACTGTGTGTGAACATTGAACTTAGTTACCCGTCTCTCTTTTGGAAGACACGAAGGCTCTGAAAAGAGCCGTTCTTTTCTGTCGCTGTAAGACAGAACTGTCATTGCCACAGCATCAGGATCAATAGGGCAACACATATAAGGGAAGTGGGAAGAGGTGCCCACATACTGACTGCGTCACATGACTTCACAGAATAGTCTTCTGGTCAACCTATTCTAAAGCACATACCAAGAATCTAACGATTCGTGATAGGTATTGTATCTCAGGTACGCTTTTATTGTACCTGTTCATGTGGCAACTTGGATGATATGACCACCGGCATAAGCGGTATTAGATAGAAATCTAGAGAGCTATGATGGAAATGCTCTGACAACTCGTATACTGGTAATTGGCGAGCTGATTCGCTGAGACAACTCGTACATTGGAGATTGGTGAGCTGTATCGTCGTCCGATGTAAATGACGGCATTTAACACAAAGACTAGTCTGTAAGGCCCGATGTCGACCCAGCATCAACTTCCCACCAATGCCAACATATATCAAAGACCAAAAGCTCTGTACAGGGGGCGGGCCTCGGGGACGAAACGTCCACCAGCAGAATCTCGCCATATACAGGAAAAAATTACAACACATATAATGGAAGTGGTAAGAGGTGCCGACATACTGACTTGAGTCACATGACTTCACAGAATATTCTTCTGGTCAACCTATTCTAAAGCACATACCAAGAATCTAACGATTAGTGATATGCGTTGTATCTCAGGTACGCTTTTATTGTACCTGTTCATGTGGCAACTTGGATGATATGACCACACGGCCCCTAGCACCGGCATAAGTGGTATTAGATACAAATCTAGAGAGCTATGATGGAAATGCTCTGACAACTCGTATACTGGTAATTGGTGAGCTGATTCGCTGTGACAACTCGTACATTGGAGATTGGTGAGCTGTATCGTCGTCAGATGGAAATGATGGCATTTAACACAAAAGACTAGTCTGTAAGGCCCGATGTCGACCCAGCATCAACTTCCCACCAATGCCAACATATATCAAAGACCAAAAGGTCTGTACAGGGGGCGGGCCTCGGGGACGAAACGGCCACCAGCAGAATCTCGCCATATACTGGAAAAACCATTGTGAGGCCAACGAGCCATCGCTGGTTCCAGTGTCAGCGCTCGTGGTCCATAGCCCGGGCATCAAGAATGGCTGTCATAGTCCAGTAGTGGAGGGTGATAGCACACCTCTCCATCGAGTCGACCCTGTCGAGGACAGCTTCTGTGAACACTTGCAGGATCTGGCATCGCCCCTCGTTGTCATCGCCATCTCCAAACATGGACTGAACCACTGCTCTGTAACCCGTGAGTGAATTAACCATGATGCGAGTCGCATAGGAATGGCTCTCCGTCATGGCTCTGCAACAGTAGAAATGGGGGTGTGGGGTCCAGAGGGCCGTGCTTTATAGACGAGGTCACACATGCGCAGGTCGGAAATTGTGGGAAAAGGGCTCTTGGGCGAACTTAACGCTCTAGCATAACGTATTGACGCCATGGTGTAGACAGATGAGAGAACAACAACAAAAAGGATGACAGGTCAATCATTTTATCCCCACCAGCACATCATAGCCGCGTTGGGTATGTTTACAATTCTCGTAAGCTCTTGCCCAATCAGAAGCCGTCGTTTGAGAAAGTTCAATCTTCGGTCAGGGTCGCTCTTGGCCTAAGCGTCGTCGAGCAGTCCAGGATACCGTTGAGGTAGCATGTTCTGAAACAGTTATTTGCGCATTCTGCTTATTTTCCAGGGCCTTGGTGGGCGGTAACCCCATATCCTCTTCCAAGTGACGCTTTATGCTAGAGCGTTAAGTTCACCCAAGAGCTTGGTCTTCATGATGGACCTGTGTGTGTGGTCACCTTTCATTTCAAGCGGCAGCAGGCTATACCGTTCATAGATGGCCATGGCTGTTTTCCTGTTAGGGCGCAATTGGATGTACGCATGAATGGGTTGAGAGCTTGGAGCTTTCGGAGCTGTCGGAACGCGGAGCTCTTGTGTTAAGTTGGTCGTTGGGCACGTCTCAATCTCGGAGCTCGGAGCTTTTGGAGTCTGAGCTCGGAGCTCTTGGAGCTCGAAGCTCTTGGAGTCTTGGAGCTCGAAAGTGACGTCATCGTACGCATGCGCACACACCTGTGGTGCACCCGCACCCTGGTGTACCCTATTCTCTACGGACATTGGGAAATATCTCGTATATATCAGCATTTTGAAAGCCATGGGTGATTGAGGTAACCAATATATTCAACGCTTTATATTTTAAAGAGACGGGCATATTTTAAAGGATCAACGGCAGCCATCTTGGATAATTTTTCCTGTTATTCTTGTTTGTTTTCGCCAAATTGTTGTGTGACGTATGTACCGATTGAATTTATCCCAAATTTATAGTCAAATATATCACAATCAGTGATCGACATCATCCATACGACAACTCAGCATGACATAATAACCAGGAAATGCCTCATGGCGGCCATCTTGGATATTTCGATTTCCCCAAGGATGCCAAGGTGGCATCATCCGGTTTCGTGATCAGCGCATCTAAAAGATATAGAAACCATCAAAAAACATTAGGTGGACTGTATTTCCAGGTTTTTCGACCTGCTCCCGGACTATACTCCATGTAAGAGAGCACGAGATTGGGCCATTACCCCTCCTTGTAAGATGACAGTGTAAAAACGACACTTTGAAAGATATGTATATTATGTACAGTTTCTCTCGACAGGGGCATTACCCCCCTCCATAAGACAACAGTGTTAAAACGACACATGTGAGGTACCAGGACCATTCTCCTCCCAGGACGATTTTCTATAACGACACTTTAAAACGACACTTTCACTGAATCATCTAAGAACAGCCATACTTAGAAATCTTGTCAGGGCCATTCTTACTTCTAAGATGACAGTGCTAAAAGGACATCTATGGTGGACTAGCACCACTCTTCTCCCAAAACGATAGTCTAAAAACGACACTTTGAAAGCGATGTATATTTTTTAAAGCGACAGTCTAAAAGCGACACTTCATCAGATATGTATATTTGATAAAGCGACAGTCTATAAGCGACACTTTATCAGATATGTATATTTACCCCTTCCATAAGATGACTGTGTTAAAACGACACATGTGAGGTACCAGGACTATTCTCCTTCCAGGACGATTTTCTATAACGACACTCTAAAGCGACAGTCTAAAAACGACACTTTGAAAGCGAAGTATATTTTTTAAAGCGAGTCTAAAAGCGTCACTTCATCAGATATGTATATTTGATTAAGCGACAGTCGAAACAACACTTCATCATATATGTATATTTTATAAAGCGACAGTCTAAAAACGACATTATTTCTCTATACTTTCCATGATGGCACAGTGTATGGACACTGACACCTTGAAAGACGACAGTGTAAAAATGACAGTTTCAAAGATATGTATATTATGTACAGTTTCTCTCGACAGGGGCATTACCCCCTTCCATAAGACGACAGTGTTAAAACGACACATGTGAGGTACCAGGACTATTCTCCTCCCACGACAATTTTCTATAATGACACTGTAAAACGACACTTTCTCTGAATCATCTAAGAATAGCCATGCTAATAAATATTGTCAGGGCCATTCTCACTTGTAAGATGACGACAGTCTAAAAACGACACTTTGAAAGTGATGTATATTCTTTAAAGCGACAGTCTAAAAGCGACACTTCATCAGATATTTATATTTGATAAAGCGACAGTCTATAAACGACATTATTTCTCTATGCTTTCCATGATGGTACAGTATTATGTACATCAACTCCAGTGTCTTAAGCGGGTTAGGGAGCAATGTCCACCTCATGGACGGTGAAAGCAGGTTTAGGGAGGTACGTTTGTCAATAGTTAATTGTCTTTAAACATGGTTAGCAGGTTAGGGAGCATTCTACATGTATTCCAGTATTAATATTTAATCTCACAAATAACACCGGTTCATCCTCCAATGATAAAAACATAGCGGGTTTCATAATCATCCACTGACAACTAACAACTTAAGGCCTTTCGTTTTTTACCCCTCAGCCCATCGGGCTGCGGGGTCTTGCAATCGGCATGTACGTCTGGTCGGCCGGACGGACGGCCGTCTGTCAACAATTTTTTGTCCGGGCTAGATCTCAGTTACTATTTGACTGACAGTTCTGATACTCACAGTGAATATCCCTAGTATCCCAGAGATGTGCACTGTCATGTTTATTCCGTGTTACGTCATTTCTTTACAGAGTTATGGCCCTTTGAAATTTCGCGTCACTAACTTTTGTCCGGGCTAGATCTCAGTTACTATTTGACTGACAGCTCTGATACTCACAGTGAATATCCCTAGTATCCCAGAGATGTGCACTGTCATGTTTATTTCGCGTTACGTCATTTCTTTACAGAGTTATGGCCCTTTGAAATTTTGCGTCACTAACTTTTGTCCGGGCTAGATCTCAGTTACTATTTGACCGACAGCTCTGATACTCACAGTGAATATCCCTAGTATCCCAGACATGTGCACTGTCATGTTTATTTCGTGTTACATCATTTCTTTACAGAGTTATGGCCCTTTGAAATTTTTCGTCACTAACTTTTGTCCGGGCTAGATCTCAGTTACTATTTGACTGACAGCTCTGATACTCACAGTGAATATCCCTAGTATCCCAGACATGTGCACTGTCATGTTTATTTCTTGTTACGTCATTTCTTAACAGAGTTATGGCCCTTTGAAATTTTCCGTCACTAACTTTTGTCCGGGCCAGATCTCAGTTACTATTTGACTGACAGCTCTGATACTCACAGTGAATATCCCTAGTATCCCAGAGATGTGCACTGTCATGTTTATTTCGTGTTACGTCATTTCTGTACAGAGTTATGGCCCTTTGAAATTTTCCGTCACTAACTTTTGTCCGGGCTAGATCTCAGTTACAATTTGACTGACAGCTCTGATACTCACAGTGAATATCCCTAGTAACCCAGAGATGTGCACCGTCATGTTTATTTCGTGTTACGTCATTTCTTTACAGAGTTATGGACAGATGTGCACTATTATGTTTATTTCGTGTTATTCCAGTTTATTACGACCCTGGATTACTATTTACTACTTAACTGATACAGCCTTAGTAAAGGTGTTTAATATCCCCTATTTTAGCACTATTCGCTGGACATATTGTGCTGAGGGGTCAAAGCACCTTTTAGGTGCAGCCTCCTGTTATTTGTTGGTTCACGGATCCGCCGACTCACTTTTTCCGAAAAGTGGAAAAAAAAAAATCAAGATTTTGTCCTTTTTTATTTCCGCCGACGTACAAATTTGCTACTGACCGTATTTTTATATCCTCTGATAAAAAAAATCGCAATTCTCGATAGGATGACTCAGTGGAAAGGCTGAGGTATACAAACATATGTACTGTCGAAGAGTGAAACTTTAGACACGAGGTATCTGTAGACCTGGTACTCAAATGTATTAAATAGTATCCCCAAAATTCTCGGTCCCCATAACAGTATCGGTGGTGTGGCAAAACAATCCGCTTCCTCAGGCAAAGTACAAAAGATGTATATGTCCGCTTTTGAACAGAACTGGAAAAAAAGAATTGTTAATGGACCATCGTGTAATCGGTTGCCTGGCAGCCATAAACTTAGAACATATATGGAATTCAAATCTCGTTTTAGTCGGGAGATTTATATTGATGTTATCAAAGATAGAGACCATCGTAGGTCATTTGCAAGGTTTCGAACTAGCTCTCATGACCTTAATATCGAAAGGGGCAGGTATACCGGAGTTCCCATTGAACGCCGTCTTTGTCCATTGTGCAGATCTGATACGGAGGATGAATTCCACTTTTTGATTAAATGCCCTGGTTATATATATAGCATATCTAGATGTCTATTATTTACAAATATATCACAGACATGTGCCAACTTTATCAGTATGCCAGATAGGGCAAAATTTGTATGGCTTCTCTCTGCCGAGGACATGGTGGTCATCTCTCTGGTAGTTAACTTTATTCATCGCAACTTAATTAAGAGAAAGTACTTGATGAACAATGTATCTTATTGAATCCGGTGAACATGTTGTTTTGTTTTGTTTTCTCCTGTACACATTAACCCATCAACGGGTAAAAAAGTACAATTAAAGGTTCTATTCTATTCTATTCTATTCTGTAGACATCGCGCATCCATTTTGGACCTTTCAAGGGAGATAATTCTGCAAAGTTGTTGTGGCGCGCTGTCACAAAATGGCGGGATGGCGGGCAGTTTTTACATCTGTGTCATCGTAAAGAAAGGGGCGGAAGTCAAGACTAGATCTTTTCAGTAATGTAACGAGCGGCAGCGATACGGTTGGGGACATCGTCTGCAAATGTATTACGTCGGCTGACACGCTTTCCTCCGTGAAGTCGTCAAAACATGAAGATGGTGCCGTCTCTGAATGTGACTGTCTACCCCGATGTCAGTGTTGCACTCGTTCCGGAGTAAATTCTTTCAAGTTATCCTATCTGACAAGGACGCCAGACCCAGGCGAGCTGTTCTATTATGATGGATATGGTGAAGAGAAGAGATGCCCTCCCGAATGAAAGGTCACGATCTTCATACATTCGCTTTTCGTAACCCCAATATAGCAGAGCTATCAAGTCTCACGCATTCGGCGTGAGACTCACGCATTGGGCTTCAATCTCACGCTCTCACGCAGCCACCTATAATCTCACGCATTCGCCACTTCAATAAATATAATCTGTAAAACACGAGTCTTTTGCTCAAAGTTGTCCGTGTTCGACACATACGGCGCACAGGTATGTCCTATGCGAATCACTGTCGTCAGTCTTGCGTCGTCATATGATACGTTCCCGCTCTAAAACTGTTCCATCGGCTTCCTGTCATATCTGGCACCCGCAGGCCCTATAATACACACAACACAGTATTGGGAACCAGGCTTTCAAAATGTATGACACGCGGTCAGATTTTTGACTTGCATGAAGCTATATTAAACTTCCAATATTTTAACGATGGAGATGAAATAATCGCAGGTGGGTGGTTAAATTTTTTATCACATATACATCATGTATGCAATATATTCGGTGACAAATATATAGGCCTGCCAAAAATACAAGCAATATACTGACTTCCATCAGCTGATCCGCAAAACAATCAGAAAACAAAGAAAACAACCAAAAAAAATGAGTAAAAAACTAAGTGATGTTTTATGATTTTATTCCTCTAAAATTGACCAGAACGCGTCTCCAGCCATCTAGAACCTCAGAGCTTCCGGCGCCTAGGCGACCCCTGGACCCTCGCCTTAAGTGCTGGGATAGTCACTTTCTCACTCTTTGGGAAATTTTAAAGTTGAGAGGTCTGATATAGGTGGCCTATATTTCGTGATTTAAGGGCCATCGGTGGTACATGTAGCATGTTGTTGATGCCGAATCTTGTACATGTATTTTTCACAGCCGAAAGGACGTCCATTTTTATCAATAAAATGTTCGAAACTTTGTACAATTAGTCAATAGGAAAAGTGCTGAGTACTTTTTAACTCTCAGTAAATACAGATATCTTGCAGATACAACATGCCCCCAATTATGAGCCTTGGACCAATAAGTATTTACAAGTTCAGAAACTGTGGTCAGTACTAAATACAACTTCACAAACTCTGGTCATCAAAAGTTTTCTTTTGAGAGGATGTTGAAAAAAGACAGCAAAACCAGAGGAGTCTTGTCTTGTCAAACCACTTTGAAGACATCAATGTCCTTTCATTGAACATACCACAAAGTGCATATATTTTTTTTCTGTGGCTTCTACATGCTATTATACATGTGCACCTAGACTGGATGAGTCTCTATTTCATATGTACTATTTAATAATAATAAAATGATCTTTAATAAATATATACGTTTGATAAATAAATAAATAGAATGAAAAAAAAAAATGAAAAAATTATGTTTAAAATAGAGACTGGACGATTTGATGGGTTTCGTCGTGTAAAGATTCCATCTGGAGGCGTGGTTAGTCTGGACGATTGACATGTTTTTACCTTCGGTCGCAACATTTGTATCAATTTCATTCTAATGCCCATACTGTGATGTCTCGGCAGTAACGTCATTCCCATTGTTGAGGTCATGGTAGTAACGTCATTCTCATTGTTGACGTCACATGAACGCATTGCTTCCAGCGTGTGTATGTGAACGAACCAATCAAATCCTTTGAGTTGGGGGCGGGGTCAGAATACGGAGTTTTCATTGGTGACAAAAAATGCACAGTATATTGTGCATTTTTTCTTGCAAAGTTAGCTCCCTTGTGACGTTCCGTCCAGTCCCTGTTTCAAGCATTTCTTAATAGGCAGAGTTACTTCCTCTTGTTTCCCGTTTAAAATACATTATGAAACAGGGGCTGGATCCAGTCTAATGTGCACCCATAGGGTTACAACTGTATTCGGCTGTATATCAAAGTTATTACACTATGAGTGTAATTTTGTGTGTGTGTGACAGTGTGTTTTTTTGGGGTTTTTTCCCCCTCCTGTCGACCTGGTTTTTTCATCACTCAAATCCGTGAACCAACAAATAAAAAACAAAAGGCCTAAGCAAACTTTGTATTACACATGTACATGTGCAGCCATTTCAGCTAAACCAAAAACCAATTTTAACATTGGAGCACCCATACAATCCCCTGGGGCACTGCTCATATTGCTGGCTGGAATCCCCTTGCTCCATGGAATACCCCACTGTCATATTTTTTTGTGTAGATTTCATGGTAACCTGTTGAGAGGTTACCATCAGCACTCCTTAAATTGAGGACTGACTAACATTAACATAAAATAACCCATTCAAACTTTTACTGTTATGATATAACTGCGTAACTTAATCAGGCCATTTCTGTTTTCCTCGGCGTAACTCCGAAAGTATCTATCGCTGGAGTTACTGGAGTTACACAATTATGCAGGGTAAATGTAAAAAAGAAAGAGTAAATTGCCGGAGTTATGCTGGAAAAAAAATCATACTTGGTGCATCGAATGTTGTTACGCAGTTATGCTGAGAAAAAGCAAAAGGCCCTTACGAAGGTATGCTGAGAAAAAAAAGAGGATCTAATAAAAAGATCATTGTGTGTCGAGTGCTGGCGTGGGCGATTATGGCGCGAAGAACTGTGCTATAATTGTTTTAATTTCTTCACTTGTATATCCATGTTGGCACACGAACGCATATGGCAGATTCCACGATAACCTGGTCCACTAACACACATTTCCGTCAATCATTGACGGAACATGACATTTGCAACACCTATAAATTCAAAAACATCGTTGACAAACAATGTGCCCTGTATCTTACTATCTTAAACATGTCAATGAATTGCATAAGATGGAAATAAACAGGAACCCCTATGAATTCCATGTACAGTTTTCAATTTAGCGGGACAAAAGAAAAATGACATCTGCAACATTTTTGTTACCTATGTCATTTTTCCGTCAAAATCTATTTTGTATATTTACAAGAAATTTGTACAAGAAATTTCTTGTAAGACAAGCACATGCACATGCTCAGTGGAATTAGGCCAATTATATTGATGTATCTCATCTGTACCCTTGTCAATGTATGATATCACCCATGCTGTAATACAGGGCCGGTCTTTTAAAAATTTTGCGAATGTCATTTCCGTCATGGGAGTTGGACGGAAATGACATTAGCAACGTTTTCAAATGCTCATAGTATCCATGTACTGGTATTTAACACACTGGCAATGGTACATATATCTTAATAAGGTCAAGCTAGTATCACTGTAAATCTTTTTTTTAATAATTCAGTTGACATTTGATTTGTGATTATTGTAAAAAAAGTATGACGCAAATATGACATTAGAACAAGTGACATTAGCAACATTTACATTTCTGTCTCTCTATTATACTGCAGACAAGAAATATACTGGATAAGACTGTCTCTCTACAGGATAAAATGGTTACACAACCTTGGTGGGTTTAGCAAACATGTACATGACAAGGAGTTAGTTTTTTAGTATTTTGAACATTGCTAATGTCACTTTTCGGTTGGACGGAGAATTTGACGGAAAAGTGGACTAGGTTATCGTGGAATCCGCCATATGTCAGTAAGGTCAGTTTTACTGTGTAAAAAATAAAAAGAAGTGGCTTTTACTGGAGGAAATGTTGTTTCAGTTGTAGATAGCATTTCTAGGTTAAACACATGCTGCTGATTACATGCACATGTACTTTCAGTCAGTCCTACATTGCTCAATAATTATATAGCATTTCTTGGTTTAACATACACATTACTCTATTCTTTAGCATTATTCACTGGCACTAGTATTTCTAGGTTTAACAGATACATGAAGTGTTTCACGGATTAAATGTTCATTCAGTCTCTCTACATAACTCACAGCATTTCTCGGTTTAACAGAATTACAGTAGGTACAAATTCTTACAGACTCCATACCATTTCCTGAGTTATGCATCAAGTTACTCAATTATGCTCAACAAAGGGGAATGGTCCATAGTCAAAAGTTATGCTGGTAGGAAAAGTGTGGTCTATAGCTGAAGTTAAGCTGAGCAATAAAGAAAGGGTCTGACGAAGTTACGCAGTTACACTCCCAGGAAAAGCGGTTTATAGCCGGAGTTACGCTAAGCAAAAGAGAAAGGGTCTGACGAAGTTACGCAGTTACGCTCTCAGGAAAACAGGTTTATAGCCGGAGTTACGCTAAGCAAACGAGAAAGGTCTGACGAAGTTACGCAGTTAGGCTGAGCAAAAATAAATGGTCCAGCACCGAAGTTACGCAGTTACGCTGTCCGAAAGAAGTCAAAAGCTGAAGTTACGCAGTTACGCTGTCAGAAAAAGAGAGGGCTATAGCCAGAGTTACGCAGTTACACTGAGCAAAAGAGAAAGGCCTGACGAAGTTACGCAGTTACGCTCTCAGGAAAAGAGGTTTATAGCCAGAGTTACGCGGTTACGCTAAGCAAACGAGAAAGGGTCTGCCGAAGTTACGCAGTTATGGTGAGCAAAAATAAATGGTCCATCGCCGAAGTTACGCTGTCTGAAAGAGCAGTCTATAGCTGCAGTTACGCAGTCAGAAAAATAGAGGGGTATAGCTGGAGTTACGCGGAGCCAAAAATAAATGGTCCAGCGCTAAAGTTATGCTGTCTGAAAGAGAGGTCTATAGCTTGATTGCGCAGTTACGCTGACAGAAAAAGAAAGGGGTATAGCTGGAGTTACGCTGAGCCAAAAATAAATGGTCCAGCGCCAAAGTTACGCTGTCCGAAAGAGAGGTCTATAGCTTGAAGTTACGCAGTTACAAAAATGGAGGGGGTATAGCTGGAGTTACGCAGTTAAACCGAGCCAAAAATAAATGGTCCAGCATCGAGGTTACGCTGCCCGAAAGAGAGGGCTATAGCCAGAGTTATGCAGTTAAGCTGAGCAAAAGAGAAAGGCCTGGCGAAGTTACGCAGTTACGCGGAGCAAATATAAATGGTCCATCGCCGAAGTTGTCTACGCTGTCTGAAAAAGAGCTCTTTAGCTGGAGTTACGCAATTACTCTGTCAGAAGAGAGAGGTATAGCTGGAATTACGCTAAGCAAAAGAGAAAGGATCTGATGAAGTTACGCTGAGCAAAAATAAATGGTCCATTGACGAAGTTACGCAGTTACACTGTCTGAAAGAGAGGTACATAGCTGGAGTTACGCTGTCAGAAAAAGAGAGGGGTATAGCAAAAGATGAAGGGTCTGACGAAGTTACGCAGTTATGCTGAGCAAAAATAAATGGTCCATTGCCGAAGTTACGCAGTTACGCTGTCAGAAAAAGAGAGGGTTTAATAGCTGGAGTTACGCAGTTACGCTGAGAAAAAGAGAAAGGGGTTGACGAAGTTACACAGTTATGATGAGAAAAAATAAATGGTCCATCACCGGAGTTACGCATTTATGCTGTCTGAAAGAGAGGTACATAGCTGGAGTTACGTAGTTACACTGTCAGAAAAAGAGAGGGGTAAAGCTGAAGTTGTCCAGTGTTTGCACACGAACGCATATGTCAGTAAGGTCAGTTTTACTGTGTAAAAAATAAAAAGAAGTGGCTTTTACTCGAGGAAATATTGTTTCAGTTGTAGATAGCATTTCTAGGTTAAACACTAGTTCAACAAGCTGAACCCTGCTGACATTTAATTTTGTGATATTGACAATGCAGGGTTCAGCCGTTGAACTGAAATTTCCTATCGCAAAATTTTCGCCTCCCGACCTGGGTAACAGCGGGTTGATTTGCGCTCATAAAAAAACAATAATACCTACCGCTTTGTGCTGGTTTGGATAGAATACGTATTTGCCTACTTCCCTGGCCATTTATTTTCTCTGTCCAGCTCCTTTCATTTCCATAAACGACAAAAGAAAAAAATATTATCGCGGACAATCTTCCAAACACGAAATCCGCCGCCATTTTCGAACACTGTCACGTGACCCTGATTCTCTCACGTGAGGTTATTCTAAATTCAGGATTACAAGAATCGGAAAAACTGAATCCGCTCAGTCGACCCAGTCGCTTAGGGAGATGAAAAATCCCATGAATTACCTTTCTCAGTATGTGCCTTCCATTATGCTTGATATTGATAGTTACAATTTTACATTTAAATGCAGATAATGTGACAGCCTTATGAATGAGCCGTTTCTGACCTTCCTGTATACAATCCCGAATTTACAAATTAGTCTCGTGCCACCATAGTGACATTTCAAAATGGCGGCGGATTTCGTTTTTGGAAGATCGTCCGCGATGATATTTTCTTCTTTTGCCGTTTATGGAAATGAAAGAAGCTGGACAGAGAAAATAAATGGCCAGGGAAGTAGGCAAATACGTATTCTATCCAAACGAGCACAAAGCGGTAGGTATTATTGCTTTTTTATGAGCGCAAATCCACCCGCTGTTACCCAGGTCGGGAGGCCAAAATTTTGCGATAGGAAATTTCGGTTCAACGGCTGAACCCTGCATTGTCAATATCACAAAATTAAATGTCAGCAGGGTTCAGCTTGTTGAACCAGGTTAAACACATGCTGCTGATTACATCCACATGTACTGTCAGTCAGTCATACATTGCTCAATAATTATATAGCATTTCTTGGTTTAACATACACATTACTCTATTCTTTAGCATTATTCACTGGCACTAGTATTTCTAGGTTTAACAGATACATGAAGTGTTTCACGGATTAAATGTTCAAAGTGTGGTCTATAGCTGAAGTTAAGCTGAGCAATAAAGAAAGGGTCTGACGAAGTTACGCAGTTACACTCCCAGGAAAAGAGGTTTATAGCCGGAGTTACTATAAGCAAAAGAGAAAGGGTCTGACGAAGTTACGCAGTTAAGCTCTCAGGAAAACAGGTTTATAGCCGGAGTTACGCTAAGCAAACGAAAAAGGGTCTGACGAAGTTACGCGGTTGGGCTCAGCAAAATAAATGGTCCAGTACCGAAGTTACGCAGTTACGCTGGCTGAAAGAAGTCAAAAGCTGAAGTTACGCAGTTGCGCTGTGAGAAAAAGAGAGGGCTATAGCCAGAGTTACGCAGTTACACTGAGCAAAAGAGAAAGGCCTGACGAAGTTACACAGTTACGCTCTCAGGAAAAGAGGTTTATAGCCGCAGTTACACTAAGCAAACGAGAAAGGATCTGCCAAAGTTACGCAGTTATGGTGAGCAAAAATAAATGGTCCATCGCCGAAGTTACGCTGTCTGAAAGAGCAGTCTATAGCTGCAGTTTCGCAGTTACGCTGTCAGAAAAAGAGAGGGGTATAGCTGGAGTTACGCAGAGCAAAAAGTAAACGGTCCAGCACCAAAGTTACGCTGTCCGAAAGAGCGGTCTATAGCTGGGGTTACGGAGTTATGCTGACAGAAAAAGAAAGGGGTATAGCTGGAGTTACGCTGAGCCAAAAATAAATTGTCCAGCGCCAAAGAGAAAGGCCTGGCGAAGTTACGAAGTTATGCAGTTACGCGGAGTAAATATAAATGGTCCATCGCCGCAGTTACGCTGTATGAAAGACAGGTCTTTAGCTGGAGTTACGCAATTACACTGTCAGAAAAAGAGAGAGGTATAGCTGGAGTTACGCTAAGCAAAAGAGAAAGGGTCTGATGAAGTTAAGCAGTTAAGCTGAGCAAAAATAAATGGTCCATTGCCGAAGTTACGCAGTTACGCTGTCAGAAAAAGGGAGGACTATAGCCAGAGTTACACTAAGAAAAAAGAGAAAGGGTTTGACGAAGTTACGCTGAGCAAAACTAAATGTTCCATCGCCGAAGTAACACAGTTACCCTGTCTGAAAGAGAGGTACATAGCCGGAGTTACGTAGTTATGCGGTCAGAAAAAGAGAGGAATATAGCTGGAGTTACGCAGTTACGCTAAGCAAAAGATAAAGGGTCTGACGAAGTTACGCAGTTATGCTGAGCAAAAATAAATGGTCCATTGCCGAAGTTACGCAGTTATGCTGTCAGAAAAAGAGAGGGGTATAGCTGGAGTTACGAAGTTACGCTGAGAAAAAGAGAAAGGATTTGACGAAGTTACGCAGTTATGCTGAGAAAAAATAAATGGTCCATCACCGGAGTTATGCATTTATGCTGTCTGAAAGAGAGGTACATAGCTGGAGTTACGTAGTTACGCTGTTAGAAAAAGAGAGGGGTATAGCTGGAGTTACGCAGTTACGCTGAGAAAAAGAGAAAGGGTTTGACGAAGTTACGCAGTTATGCTGAGAACAAATAAATGGTCCATCACCGGAGTATGCCATTTATGCTATCCGAAAGAGAGGTATAGAAATGGAGTTACGCAGTTACGCTGAGAAAAAAGGAAGTTTGTCGAAGTTTTTTGCCAGAGTTATGCTGTCGGAGAAAGAGAGGGCTGTAGCTGGAGTTATGCAGTTATGCTGAGAAAAAGAGATCGGACTGGCAAAGTTACGCAGTTACGCTGAGAAAAAGGAAAAAAGTGTTACTGTATACTCAAGAATATACTACTATTGTAACATTGAGCAGAAGTCCACTGTATATCAGGCTTGCCATCTCCATGGACATGTCTGCCCCAGCTCTCGTGACTGCTTACATGAAAGAATGACCCACATGACATAGGCAGAACATTCAAATGAGAAAACAATTAATATACATGTACATGTGTACATGTACAACATGTTGCAAAAGTAGATTTGTACAAATGGTATGGGAATGCTGAATATTTCCAAGCAGTCTGCTGTCACAATGATCATTTAATCAAAGTGTCTTTTCAGAGTGTCGCTGTAGAAAATATACATATCTTATGAAGTGTCATTTTAACACTGTCGCCTTACAAGTGACAATGCCCCTGGTAATATTTTCAACCATACTTACAATATATAATTCAATGAAAGTGTCGCTTTTAGTGTGTCGCTGTAGAAAATATACATATCTTATGAAGTGTCATTTCCCAGACTCGCTCTGGCAGGAGAATAGTCCTGCTTCCCCATATATGTCGTTTTAACACTGTCGTCTTAAGACGTGAAAATAGACCTGATAATATTTCCAACTATCAGTGTCACACAGTTCAATGAAACTGTCGTTTTTACAGTGTCGTCGTAGAAAATATACATATCTTATGAAGTGTCGTTTCCCAGACTGTCGCCCTGGCAGGAGAATAGTCCTGCTCCCCCACATGTGTCATTTTAACACTGTCGTCTTACAAGGGAGCATGGTCCGCATAATATTTCCAACCATAGTTGTTACATGTACATGTTTCAATGAAAAGTGTCATCTTTAGAAAAACCCATACATGTACATGTATGA
The DNA here is from genome assembly GCA_036873755.1 of Hanleya hanleyi. Classification (NCBI taxonomy): domain Eukaryota; kingdom Metazoa; phylum Mollusca; class Polyplacophora; order Lepidopleurida; family Hanleyidae; genus Hanleya; species Hanleya hanleyi. The sequence goes on along the minus strand of JAVTVY010004299.1, from coordinate 1,000 downwards.
TTTCACACAGGGAGACCTCCACCAAACAGGAAGATCGGTATATAACAACACAGAGCATTGCTGTCACATGATTTAATCAAACTGTCGTTTTCAGAGTGTCGCTGTAGAAAATATACATATCTTATGAAGTGTCGATTTAACACTGTCGTCTTGGAACTGAGAATAGACCTGATAACATTTCCAACCCTCACTGTTAACGGTTCAATGAAACTGTCGTTTTTACAGTGTCGCTGTAGAAAGTTTGATCAACTGTATATGACACAGATCATTGCTGTCACATGATTTAATCAAAGTGTCGTTTTCAGAGTGTCGCTGTAGAAAATATACATATCTTATGAAGTGTCGTTTTAACACTGTCGTCGTACAAGTGACAATGCCCCTGGTAATATTTTCAACCATGATTACAATATATAATTCAATGAAAGTGTCGTTTTTAGTGTGTCGCTGTAGAAAATATACATATCTTATGAAGTGTCGTTTCCCAGACTGTCGCTCTGGCAGGAGAATAGTCCTGCTCCCACACATGTGCCGTTTTAACACTGTCGTCTTACAAGGGAGAATGGTCCGCATAATATTTCCAACCATAGGCTATAGCTGTTACATGTACATGTTTCAATGAAAAGTGTCGTCTTTAGAAAAATTCACAAGTACATGTATGATTTCACACAGGGAGACCTCCACCAGTCAGGAAGATCGGTATAATAACACAGATCATTGCTGTCACATGATTTAATCAAAGTGTCGTTTTCAGAGTGTTGCTGTAGAAAATATACATATCTTATGAAGTGCCGTTTTAACACTGTCGTCGTACAAGTGACAATGCCCCTGGTAATATTTTCAACCATGCTTACAATATATAATTCAATGAAAGTGTCGTTTTTAGTGTGTCGCTGTAGAAAATATACATATCTTATGAAGTGTCGTTTTAACACTGTCGTCGTACAAGTAACAATGCCCCTGGTAATATTTTCAACCATGCTTACAATATATAATTCAATGA
>JAVTVY010004298.1:0-37862 GCA_036873755.1 Hanleya hanleyi | reverse complement strand
GTGTACCCGGGGCCCACTACCGACAACGGTGACGATGTGATGGATATGAAAGTAGGCATGTACGGACTCTACGTCTACTCGGACGCAGTGGACAACCATATTGTGGGCGATGTGAACACACCTCTGTTACGGGTGGTGCCCATTAGCAAGTCGTATGGCAATCAAGTCAACCAGAGTTTCAACCATATACTGTACCTGCCCGTACGACATACCGATATCAACACGATCACGGTAGATATAAGAGATGACACGGGACGCCCGGTCGCATTCGAACGAGGGAAAGTGGTGCTGACACTCCATTTCCGACAAGCCCGTTCTCCTCACTTCGTATAATGTACGTGCCTTACCAGTGCCATACGCCCAGCTATGCCGACTACTACAAGAAACAAACGGGAGGAGGCTTGCCCATCTTTAGCGGTGCACGCATGCAACGAGGTCACGGATTGGGAAACATGCTGGGCAGCATTGTGAAAACGTTCTTACCCTTGGTGACACGAGGTGTTAAAGCGGTGGGCAAACAAGCGGTACGCAGTGGATTGCGCGTGGCCGGTGATGTGATGGGAGGCACAGCACCCCGACAAGCCTTGAAACGACGGGCTAAAGAAGCCGGCAGCGTCTTGATCGCCAAAGCCCTTAAAAGACAACCCCGGACACAGCGAAGAGTCATTCGACGTCCAACACACAGACGACGCACACCCCGGAGGACTCACACCCAGAAGAAGAAGAAGAAGAAGAAGAGTAGTAGGAGAGACATCTTCGCATAATGGCATTCATTCACTCCGAGTCGTGTCCGTCTACCAACAGTGAATTGGATTTGTGGACTATTCCACCCACCCAAGCCAGTGTAGCCGAAGGACGTTGGGTAGAACATCGACCCCTGGCTAGCCTGACGGGAACGGGCCCTGTGGAATTTACCATTGAAAACAAAGATACAGCCTACCTGGATTTAGCCCACACCTACTTGTACGTGAAAGCCAAAATAGTGGACGCAGCCGGGGGCAACGTAGCGGACGATGCAGTAGTAGGCCCAGTGAATCTTTGGCTGCACTCCTTGTTCCAACAGGTGGATATGAGTCTGAGCCGGCATTTTTAACAGTTCCAAGCTGGTATCAACACTGTCATGAACATAAATGAACTGAAAATATACTTATCATCACCTACGTAGTTTTCAAGACGATACTTCTAGCTTTCGAACAAGATATAATATGATGAAATTATTCATCTAGAAATTTCTCATTTATGTATGCCAATGACAGGCAATCACTGGTCTACATTTCTATCGGTACAATTGTACCGATACGGTACAGAGAGGGTTAATGGCCGGTGGAGCGGCCCCCAATTACAAGATCATCCTAGAAGATGCAGCCCTGTTTGTGCGTACGGTAGATTTGCAACAGGGCGTGTTGGTGAGTCACATGGAAGCCTTATCGAAAAAACCAGCCCTGTACCCCATCCGACGCGTACAGACCAAGGTGTTCTCTGTGCCAGGCGGTACGATGATGGCCAATCGTGAAAATTTATTTCTAGGGGATCTCCCTAAACGTGTTACCATAGCGTGTGTGACCAACACCGCTTTCAATGGACCGTGGGATGAGAATCCGTTCGCCTTTCAACATTTCAACCTGAACTTTTTGGCACTGCACGTGGCTGGCCATCAAATTCCAGCCCGACCCTTACAACCGGATTTTGGTAACCAAAACTATGTGCGCAGCTACCTGAACCTGTTTACAGCTACAGGACAAAACAACCAGGACGAAGGAAATACCATCACTCGACGAGACTTTTACCGTGGGTACACATTGTTCGCCTTTGACCTCACTCCCACCTTGGAGCACGATCATCAACTGGCCTTGCTGAAGAAAGGAAACCTACGGTTGGAACTGCGTTTCGCTACCGCTCTAGCCCAGACCATTAACGTGATTTGCTACGCCGAGTTTGATAACGTCATCAGCGTGGATCAGCAAAGAAACGTGCTGTGTGACTACGCCAACTAGAGTCATGGATACAGAACAGCTGATGGGTATACTCCAGCGAGATCCGAAGATCCCCTTTCGAGGTGTGTTTCCACGCAATGTGTTTCCCACCCACTCCACCACCCCAGCAGCCTACATCCTGTATACAGACCCGGTGAACATTGGGTAGCTGTGTACGTGGACACCCTAGGCCAAGGCGAATACTTTGATTCCTACGGACTTGCACCCCTACATGCCGATTTGGTGAAATTCATGGACGTCTCTACTACAATGTGGCGTTGGAATACTCAAAGATTACAAGGACCCTTGAGTAGCGTGTGCGGTCAGTACTGTGTGTTTTATCTCACTCACCGGAGTAGAGGACATTCTATGCCAACCATCGTACACATGTTTGATGATTATTGTCAAGCCGAAGACCGTGATGTCCTGGTGTATGACTGGACGGCCTCTCGTTTTAATGTGCATGCTCCATTTCTCTGGTTAACTTAAAATGCACTGCGCGCAGGCCACTTGTTTTTTTTATTATCACGTTATTGTTATGACGTTGTTGTTCTGACGTTCATTGATGTTGAATAAAAATTGATGAAAAAACACAAAAAATGATGGGGGTTTGACTTATTTTTTTTTTTTTTTATTTAAGTCCACAAGAATGTATAGAATAGGTACAAATAGAATAGTAGTGGTGGTAGGATTAAGGTACAAAAAAGTTCTGTCAGGAGTAGGATTCGAACCTACGTACGGCAATGCCGACCAGCACTTAATACCGGCGCCTTAGACCACTCGGCCATCCTGACTTTTACAGTTTTTTAACTGGTGTATCAACAGTTATAGTTCGACATTGTTCACAAGTCCAAGTAAGTGGTGCTCACACCATCGGTCAACACTTTCCGTTTCGGGTAAAAGGAAGTAAAGGCGTCTCGTTGCTGAATGTACGTCCGCATCTGGTGATCCACCACCCGAAATCCTCGGTTAGTACCACTCGCACTGGCCTGGCTTTGCAGCACGTTCAAGTACAAGGCTTTGTCGATGTTGGGATCGCGCCGGCTCACCCCTTTGCAGCTAAACTTATTTTGGTCTCCTCCTCCGTAACAGTAATACGTCTTGGAGGAGAGACCAATCATAGCATCCCCACTCCACTCCAGCTTGAAGAGGCCCGGCGTACGCTTATCGTACTGGTAATGGTCACGTCGATGTAGCCACTGGTCGCGTTCCGCTTCATACTGGGTACGTAACTCCGGTTTCACCAGGGACTCCCAATCCGCATTAGAGACGGCCATGTAGGCCGAGTCCGTATCCATCTCCATGAGTTGCCAGTCTGATGGATTAAAATACACACCCATGAAATCATAGAGAAACTGCAGCATCCTGAGCTTGGCCACCTGATATACCATACATCCAATCTGCAGGGGTAGGTTGTAACGGATAGTCTTCTTGGCTGAAGTGACTTCATAGGTGTCGTCATCGATGACCTCCACGGACCGAAACAGAGGAGAATTCACTTTTTTGCGGGCTTGGACAGTAGTACAAATGTTCACGTTGACGTGCTTATCCTGGTTCGTAACCGTTTTTCCATAATAACCATTGCCAGTCAACTTCCAACATTCACCGATGATGGCCTCACTCGGGTATTCATCACCTTGACGACGGGCCGACGTCACGATGTCGGCATTCTCCGCAAAACAAGCGTCGGGTACGTACTGTATGACTTGATATATTTGGGTAATTTCCAAACCGTGGTTCATGTACCACTGCAGTAAGGGAGTGCCCAGCAAGATTTTGTCGGCCCACATACTACCAATCAACATCCGTCGAGGTTGAGGCAAACACTCGTGTTGCTCCGCATAGGTCCTCATGGTGTCCCCAATATCAGCCCGACTCACCAGCGTGTTCTTAAAGATGGGCGGGCACTGGGCGAAGAGAGGCTTGAGAGTGTCGGGAACATGCAAATCACATTCGACAAAGCCGTAGAGGTCCCCCGAACGAATGGCGTCGAACATCTGTGGCAGACTCAGAAGTCGCCGACGACTCAAGGGGTACTCGCGCTCTTTTAGGAAACGTCGTAAATGGGGCAGGGCCTGGCACATCGTGTGGAATTCACACTCCCACATTTCAATCAAATGGTATCCTCTCTCTTTCACATAATCACCGTTCTCCACCACTTCTTCCCGTAATTCTTCCGGTGTTTTTCCACGTCGTTCGTTGAAGCGTCCAGCGCTGAAATGGCATCCGTGGCCGTGCCAATAGCAACCGTAAAATTGGAATACGGTGGGTATGCTACCCACCAGGGCAAACGGGAAGTCGACGATCTCCTATGCGCTTCTCTGTGGCGTTGGTTTGGTGTCGTATATAAATTCCCCGTCGATAGGCTTCCCAATCCAACCACTGATCAGCCAGATGCTTGTAGAGTGTACGTTGCGGTGTAAAATGCCGATCTTCCGCCAACCAACGTGTATAATGGCCACTGGGCATAGGTTGGGCCAGCGACCACAGGTACAAGGCATTCGCATCGAATCCGATGATCTTAGCACAGGGTTTTCCACTGGGGAGAGTAGTGACGTCCTTCTCGTGATAACGGTGAAAAATAAGACTCGGTTCGCCGACAATGTTCTGCTTTAGACAATCATGCATGTCTGCATCTTTTTGCTGTATCAGCGAGAAGTACGTAGCACACTCTTGAAAAAGATGGCGAAGCGCCAGACCCGGTAAACTCAAGCACTCCTTGAAGATGTCGACGTGCATTTGGCGACGAAGGAGTTGCACCATTTTCTCGGCCGCTTCCAGGAAAGGAACCACATCTAGGTTATTATACCATATCAGGAAATCTCGCAAGGTCTGCATATGTTCATCGTTCCATACCTGCTGTAGTTCCCGGTACGTGTCTTCCGGACATTCCACTTGCTTCAAATCATCAAAGAAGGCGTGCCGGGGTGGCAACTGTGTTTCCTGCAAACGGTCGAGCGTTGATATATACGTGTAAGGGAACCTCCCTTTGGTTTGTGCACAGTTATATGCCTTGACCCACTGATCATAGCTACAATTAGGAGCTAAGTAGTTCCGTACATCCGGGAAATGCAGTGATGTGGTAGTGAGGGCCATATGATTATTGATCTTCTTGATCACGGACTTGAGGGTATTCGACTGGGCCAAGTAGGGGTAAAGAAATTCCTTCACCATGTTCAAATCATAGCGTCCCGAATTGAAACCTAGCACCGGTAACTGGCCTAGATATTGTAGGAAGCGCACTTTCAATTTCTCCGCATACGGTTTCGGTAAAGGCACATCCTGCGACTGCAGGGGCTGCGACTCGGGCTGCGACTCGGGCTCCCACTCGGACTCGGACTCTTCATCGTCACTAAACGCTACACCCGGTATAGGAATCCGATCGTCCAGCTGGTCCAGTACGTGCTGGAACTTGGACACCAATAGTTCTGTACTAGTCGCACTGACTTCCTCTAAATACTCCATCATGCGGATGATCAACTCATGGGAATCCCCCGTGGACACGAAACATACCGGTACAGCGTCATAGCCAGGTACGTTGCTGGAAATACTGACACTCAGAGGAATATGGCGCTGCGTCCACTGCGTTTTCGCTGAAAACATGTCCATGGGCTCCAACAGGGCCTCAAAATCGTAACACGCCCGGTAGGGAAAATAACGATCCACCTCCGGTATGATCACACCCTCATAGGCCAGTTCCTGGAAAATAGTAGGCGCATTATGATACACACCACCCGGATATACTCGCTTGACACTGTTGTCACAGATTTTCTCGTGGCGATGTAAGTGGGTGGAGCGGTGAAACACCCGATGGCATTGGGCACAACTGAAAGACTGAGCGTACTGGCTCATATTGTAGATCAGCGAAAAATGACTGACGCCATTGTCGTCGAACACATTGACTTTCATTGTAGCAGCATACCGTTCTGTTGAACGACGAACCAATTCAGCCACAAATGTATCCTCCTGGCATCGTAATCGGTATACAACGATATTGATGTTGAACAGTGTTTCCACGTCATCCAAATTCTTGAACGGAACTCCACGGAAGTGCCGCTTATCCAAGTCTTGCTGCTGTAAATACTGTTCCCAACAGTCATTGGCCACTCTGTCACAACGCTTGGGGTTACACTCGTCCAGATGCACGGCCAAACACCGAAACAGACATTTCCGGTCTTTGTAGGGCCCCTGTTGCCTTCCTGTTAATGAATACAGGCCGGGTCGATGAAGCAACCACGGGGGTAGTAGTACAGGAGCACCGATAGGATGATCTCTCATTTTCGTGACGAAAAATGTGACGTTGGTCACCATTTCCACAAGCCATTGGGTATTGGGGCGTTGTAACCGGGCCCATTCCAATGGATCCAACGTAGTCAATTGGTCGATGAGTGGCTCCAGAGAAATGGCATCCGTCACCGTGAACGGCTGATCAAACACATAGGTATTATTGCTGGGATAATAATACCGCAGCTGGTCCGTCTCCTTGTGCGTAAAATGTGCACGAATGTGATATTCAACTTGAACGCTGTCACCTGATCTGTGAAAATGTTCTCGGCATAGGTAGACAAATACGTGAGGTCCTGCAGTCGATAGTTATACAAGTCCAATAGACGACGGTCACGGTGAAAACAATGGCGTATGGTAGCCCAGTGACGTCGATAAATGTCCCTGACACGCTCGTCTTCAGGCAAGACTTCAACCGGAGGTGCTGCTGGGTCCCAGAGAAAATCTTCTCCACGTCTCATGCTTTCGTGTCATACAAGCGGGTAGGCAAGCAGGCAGGCAGGCAAGCAGGCAGGCAGGCAGGCAGGCTGGTCACGTGAGTCAGGTAGGTAGTGCAATGAATACTCCCCTCCCCTAAAAATCGCCTCCTTTTATACGTTTTTCTACAATCCGCCATCTTAAACCCACCACCCACCCATCCACCACAGCCGCCATCTTAAACCCACCACCCACCCATCCACCACAGCCGCCATCTTAAACCCACCACCCACCCATCCACCACAGCCGCCATCTTAAACCCACCACCCACCCATCCACCACAGCCGCCATCTTAAACCCACCACCCACCCATCCACCACAGCCGCCATCTTAAACCCACCACCCACCCATCCACCACAGCCGCCATCTTAAACCCACCACCCACCCATCCACCACAGCCGCCATCTTAAACCCACCACCCACCCATCCACCACAGCCGCCATCTTAAACCCACCACCCACCCATCCACCACCATCTTGCACTCACTCACACCGGCCGCCATCTTAAACCCACCACCCACCCATCCACCACAGCCGCCATCTTAAACCCACCACCCACCCATCCACCACCACACATGACCCCATGTGACACAATACTCGCTTCTGATTGGGTGTCGCGTGACGTCACAGAGGTCATATGCAAATTTCTGAGGTCAAACGTCCTCCATTTGCCCTTTGTATACTACTCGCCTGTTTTTGACAGCATGGTAATTCTTCTTCCCTGTCTACTAATTGATATATATAGTATCACCCTGCTGGACCTAATCATTTCTTCAAACGAGGATATAACAATTGCTTGCTTATCGCACCTACGCGCCACTACAGAGTTGATCGTTTCCGGAATTGAATATCTGGCAGGTCAAAATCCTCACTTTTTCGGGAAAGGAAAATGATGATTCCTTTCAACCTGTAACCATTTCGGTCATCTATACGGAGTAAGACTGACCCTGGGATCGTGTGTGTCCATTTCAGACTACTTTCGGCAACTGCTAGAGGGAATTTTCATCAATCAATACCATGTGACTTCGTCAGCCAATCAGCTAAAGTCTACCGACGTAACCCCCAACGTAACCCGCCATTTTCGGATGATACGAAAGTTATTCATACCTATACATTTTGTAAGCCCAGGCAATATCTGTTTCCGGGGTATGTATGAAAACCTGTAATTTATCAGAGTTTTCGAGTCTCTTCTCCGCCGGATGAAGGCTGAACAGAATCCGGTAAAACACCGGATATCGCTCCGCGATAATGGAGACACACGATTCGCAAGCCATCTTATGGATGGCGAAGTGTACGCAAATGGATTCCTTTATGGCGATAAAATTTTACAAAAAATGAGTAGGTCGACCCACTGTTTTCCCCCTATTTCAAGTGCCCGTTGGACGGAGAACTTTCTCATGTCTAACAAGAAAATCATTTCGTTTGTTTTCTCTGGATGGTGGGTCGAATTTGACACATTTTTGTACATTTTATGGAGTTTTTCAGAAAAGCTGAAGAAGGTTTAAGGAGGATTGCACGTCTGTCCTTTTCAATTTGAATAGCTCACTTGTCTCCTGGAATAATAGCATGAGTGTGCCCATTCGGAAAATATATACTTTTTCGGGGGGTTTTGTTAATTTTTTTTACATATATTTAAGGCCGAAGAGCCGAACCCATGTCTATTTATTAGGTGTGGAATGCACCTTAATGGATTTTGAAAATTCTGGAGGATTTTCCATTGCATGAGTTAAGATATGCAATCCCCGAAATTTTATGGCGAGTTGCCCAGCAATCTACAGTCCCATATATCAACATAACTTAACAAAAACAGGTGCACCGCCTCGTGTGAACAACGAGGAGTGTGTATGAATGACAGCTGCATGTCGTCATTGCAATGTTGCGATTTCAGCACGAGATCCATTCACAAATTTACTACGACTCGGAAATACACACTCAGCGAAAGGACCAGAGTCATGCGAAATGCTTCGCATATGAAAGTTCTTCGAGTCTCATTTATAGCCCTATCGAAGCTAAAGGACAGGTAGATAAAATCTGAGAGCCAAGTTGAAAACAGGCCTTATTTAAGAAAGTTTTTCACCCCACCAGCGATTTTGATCTACGAATTACCCATTCGGAACTCCCGAGCGGAAATCTACGAAGGGGACCGATTCTACGCTCGGGGGACGACACCATGAATTTCCTATGAATCTCCAGATGTGACGCGCCGGAACGGTTTAATACGCATGGCTCCGAAGCCCAATCACTCTCGTGGAAGCCTTAATCCCCGACCAGCAAATATTTCCCTGCGAGTCTCTGATTTACGTCAGATATTCTAAAAACTGTTTATTCTTTTCATTCGAAGCACGTTTCAATAGAAAACCATCAGTTTAAATGGTACACACGCCACGTATTGGCAAGATATAACTCCCGTGACGTCACTGACAGTTCCCTGACAGACCGAAACACACGTGGTGGGCTATGGTAAAAGTGCGATTTTCCACATGCTTCCGTGGCTCTTCCAAGCCAAATTTGAAAAACAGAGGCCCATGATCGTCATCGTAATTTGCCCCCTCAATAGTATAATGGAGGATCAGGTACAGACCTTGTGTGAAATGGGCCTGAAATCCTGCTTCCTCAACATAGAGGGGTCCAGTGGCCATACCTATGCTGTTGTGGTCACATGGTCCAGTCATACGTCACATGACCACGCTCTAGTCCAATATGGCGTCAATGGCCTTCGAGGGACATCTCAAATCGGAGATCCCCGAGAAGTTGCGAATGCGAATTACCATGACCATTGCAGGTGTCAGACAGGGTGGATGTGGAGTTCCAAAGTGATGCAGATATTTGTATTGCTTCCGAAATAACACCCGACAGCTTCATCGAAAAAAAGGGGTGTGGGGGGCCTAATCGTGTATTTGGGGCTAATCGTGTCAGCGCCAACTCGTGTAAACAAATTGCGCCTAATAACGTGCTGCGCCTAATCATGTAGAAAATATGCGCTTAATGGTAGAAATGCGCCTAATCGTGCACGGAATTTGCGCCTATTTGTGTAAATGCGCCTAATCGTGTAAGGAGGCTGCGTTTAATCATGCAACTACTCCTAATCATATGAACCATCTTGCGCCTAATTCCGCGTTGCGCCTAATCATGCAGAAAAATTTATCCTAATTGTGGAAATGCGCCTATTCGTGTAGGAGATTTGCTCCTAATTGTGGAAATGTGCCTATTCATGTAAGAAATATGCGTCTAATCGTGGAAACTCGCTTATTGGTCCAGGTGGAAATCATTTTGCGCATATTTATGCGTCGCGCCTGATTGTGTAGAAAATCTGCATCTAACTGTGGAAATGCGCCTAATCGTGTATAGAGGCTGCGCCTAAAAGTGCACAACGTGGACACATAAAGCGTGTAAACGTGTTAAACGCGCCTAATCGTGTAATGATCGTGTAGTCACGAAAACGACCTAATATAGAGCAAGAATACGGATTTGAAGATTGGAGCATCATGATGGGAGACTAGAATATAACTCCAAGGCAGACAGTTATTTATTGAATTGTTGTGCCCACCCCGAATTCAAGTTTTTCGACTGTTTTTGTGAAAAGCTACTAAATCTCAAACAGTTCACGGATATCTAAAACCATGCCCTGATTCATGATTTCATTTTCGGAGCTAATGCTGTAAAAGGACGTAAAAGCGTTGAAATGACCATGATGAAATGTTTCCGAAATCGGCCAATTTCAACTCATAAAAAGTAATGGAGGTGTAGATATGGGGAGGCGAATCTTTCCCTTGTGTGTGTATAACTGAAAGCGTTGAAACGAGATGTCCGCCACTGTTTTTGTGATCCTTAGAGATAGTTCTCGCGAGAGTTGAAGTAAGGTATTCGATGTGCTCAACTTGGACTTTTCCAATTTTTTCCACTGACCGATGAAAATCCTGCACTTCAATTTTGAAAATTTGAATTCACTAATCAAAAGTCGAAACGGCCAACATTGCAAATGGTGACCCGCACAAGAGCCTGTATAATGCCTCTCTACTAATTGATATCTATAGTATCACCCTGCTGGACCTAATCATTTCTTCAAACGAGGATATAATAATTGCTTGCTTATCGCACCTACGCGCCACTACAGAGTTGATCGTTTCCGGAATTGAATATCTGGCAGGCCAAAATCCTCACTTTTTCGGGAAAGGAAAATGATGATTCCTTTATGGCGATAAAATTTTACAAAAAACGAGTAGGTCGACCCACTGTCTTCCCCCCTTTTTCAAGTGCCCGTTGGACGGAGAACTTTCACATGTCTAGCAAGAAAATCATTTCGTTTGTTTTCTCTGGATGGTGGGTCGAATTTGACACATTTTTGTACATTTTATGGAGTTTTTCAGAAAAGTTGAAGGTTTAAGGAGGATTGCACGTCTGTCCTTTTCAATTTGAATAGCTCACTTGTCTCCTGGAATAATAGCATGAGTGTGCCCATTCGAAAAATATATACTTTTTCGGGGGGTTTTGTTAATTTTTTTACATATATTTAAGGCCGAAGAGCCGAACCCATGTCTATTTATTAGGTGTGGAATGCACCTTAATGGATTTTGAAAATTCTGGAGGATTTTCCATTGCATGAGTTAAGATATGCAATCCCCGAAATTTTATGGCGAGTTGCCCAGCAATCTACAGTCCCATATATCAACATAACTTAACAAAAACAGGTGCACCGCCTCGTGTGAACAACGAGGAGTGTGTATGAATGACAGCTGCATGTCGTCATTGCAATGTTGCGATTTCAGCACGAGATCCATTCACAAATTTACTACGACTCGGAAATACACACTCAGCGAAAGGACCAGAGTCATGCGAAATGCTTCGCATATGAAAGTTCTTCGAGTCTCATTTATAGCCCTATCGATGCTAAAGGACAGGTAGATAAAATCTGAGAGCCAAGTTGAAAACAGGCCTTATTTAAGAAAGTTTTTCACCCCACCAGCGATTTTGATCTACGAATTACCCATTCGGAACTCCCGAGCGGAAATCTACGAAGGGGACCGATTCTACGCTCGGGGGACGACACCATGAATTTCCTATGAATCTCCAGATGTGACGCGCCGGAACGGTTTAATACGCATGGCTCCGAAGCCCAATCACTCTCGCGGAAGCCTTAATCCCCGGCCAGAAATATTTCCATGCGAGTCTGATTTACGTCAGATATTCTAAAAACTGTTTATTCTTTTCATTCGAAGCACGTTTCAATAGAAAACCATCAGTTTAAATGGTACACACGCCACGTATTGGCAAGATATAATTCCCGTGACGTCACTGACAGTTCCCTGACAGACCGAAACACACGTGGTGGGCTATGGTAAAAGTGCGATTTTCCACATGCTTCCGTGGCTCTTCCAAGCCAAATTTGAAAAACAGAGGCCCATGATCGTCATCGTAATTTGCCCCCTCAATAGTATAATGGAGGATCAGGTACAGACCTTGTGTGAAATGGGCCTGAAATCCTGCTTCCTCAACATAGAGGGGTCCAGTGGCCATACCTATGCTGTTGTGGTCACATGGTCCAGTCATACGTCACATGACCACGCTCTAGTCCAATATGGCGTCAATGGCCTTCGAGGGACATCTCAAATCGGAGATCCCCGAGAAGTTGCGAATGCGAATTACCATGACCATTGCAGGTGTCAGACAGGGTGGATGTGGAGTTCCAAAGTGATGCAGATATTTGTATTGCTTCCGAAATAACACCCGACAGCTTCATCGAAAAAAGGGGTGTGGGGGGCCTAATCGTGTATTTGGGGCTAATCGTGTCAGCGCCAACTCGTGTAAACAAATTGCGCCTAATAACGTGCTGCGCCTAATCATGTAGAAAATATGCGCTTAATGGTAGAAATGCGCCTAATCGTGCACGGAATTTGCGCCTATTTGTGTAAATGCGCCTAATCGTGTAAGGAGGCTGCGCTTAATCATGCAACTACTCCTAATCATATGAACCATCTTGCGCCTAATTCCGCGTTGCGCCTAATCATGCAGAAAAATTGATCCTAATTGTGGAAATGCGCCTATTCGTGTAGGAGATTTGCTCCTAATTGTGGAAATGTGCCTATTCATGTAAGAAATATGCGTCTAATCGTGGAAACTCGCTTATTGGTCCAGGTGGAAATCATTTTGCGCATATTTATGCGTCGCGCCTGATCGTGTAGAAAATCTGCATCTAACTGTGGAAATGCGCCTAATCGTGTATAGAGGCTGCGCCTAAAAGTGCACAACGTGGACACATAAAGCGTGTAAACGTGTTAAACGCGCCTAATCGTGTAATGATCGTGTAGTCACGATAACGATCTAATATAGAGCAAGAATACGGATTTGAAGATTGGAGCATCATGATGGGAGACTAGAATATAACTCCAAGGCAGACAGTTATTTATTGAATTGTTGTGCCCACCCCGAATTCAAGTTTTTCGACTGTTTTTGTGAAAAGCTACTAAATCTCAAACAGTTCACGGATATCTAAAACCATGCCCTGATTCATGATTTCATTTTCGGAGCTAATGCTGTAAAAGGACGTAAAAGCGTTGAAATGACCATGATGAAATGTTTCCGAAATCGGCCAATTTCAACTCATAAAAAGTAATGGAGGTGTAGATATGGGGAGGCGAATCTTTCCCTTGTGTGTGTATAACTGAAAGCGTTGAAACGAGATGTCCGCCACTGTTTTTGTGATCCTTAGAGATAGTTCTCGCGAGAGTTGAAGTAAGGTATTCGATGTGCTCAACTTGGACTTTTCCAATTTTTTCCACTGACCGATGAAAATCCTGCACTTCAATTTTGAAAATTTGAATTCACTAATCAAAAGTCGAAACGGCCAACATTGCAAATGGTGACCCGCACAAGAGCCTGTATAATGCCTCTCTACTAATTGATATCTATAGTATCACCCTGCTGGACCTAATCATTTCTTCAAACGAGGATATAATAATTGCTTGCTTATCGCACCTACGCGCCACTACAGAGTTGATCGTTTCCGGAATTGAATATCTGGCAGGCCAAAATCCTCACTTTTTCGGGAAAGGAAAATGATGATTCCTTTATGGCGATAAAATTTTACAAAAAACGAGTAGGTCGACCCACTGTCTTCCCCCCTTTTTCAAGTGCCCGTTGGACGGAGAACTTTCACATGTCTAGCAAGAAAATCATTTCGTTTGTTTTCTCTGGATGGTGGGTCGAATTTGACACATTTTTGTACATTTTATGGAGTTTTTCAGAAAAGTTGAAGGTTTAAGGAGGATTGCACGTCTGTCCTTTTCAATTTGAATAGCTCACTTGTCTCCTGGAATAATAGCATGAGTGTGCCCATTCGGAAAATATATACTTTTTCGGGGGGTTTTGTTAATTTTTTTACATATATTTAAGGCCGAAGAGCCGAACCCATGTCTATTTATTAGGTGTGGAATGCACCTTAATGGATTTTGAAAATTCTGGAGGATTTTCCATTGCATGAGTTAAGATATGCAATCCCCGAAATTTTATGGCGAGTTGCCCAGCAATCTACAGCCCCATATATCAACATAACTTAACAAAAACAGGTGCACCGCCTCGTGTGAACAACGAGGAGTGTGTATGAGTGACAGCTGCATGTCGTCATTGCATTGTTGCGATTTCAGCACGCGATCCATTCATAAATTTACTACGACTCGGAAATACACACTCAGCGAAAGGACCAGAGTCATGCGAAATGCTTCGCATATGAAAGTTCTTCGAGTCTCATTTATAGCCCTATCGATGCTAAAGGACAGGTAGATAAAATCTGAGAGCCAAGTTGAAAACAGGCCTTATTTAAGAAAGTTTTTCACCCCACCAGCGATTTTGATCTACGAATTACCCATTCGGAACTCCCGAGCGGAAATCTACGAAGGGGACCGATTCTACGCTCGGGGGACGACACCATGAATTTCCTATGAATCTCCAGATGTGACGCGCCGGAACGGTTTAATACGCATGGCTCCGAAGCCCAATCACTCTCGCGGAAGCCTTAATCCCCGACCAGCAAATATTTCCCTGCGAGTCTCTGATTTACGTCAGATATTCGAAAAACTGTTTATTCTTTTCATTCGAAGCACGTTTCAATAGAAAACCATCAGTTTAAATGGTACACACGCCACGTATTGGCAAGATATAATTCCCGTGACGTCACTGACAGTTCCCTGACAGACCGAAACACACGTGGTGAGCTATGGTAAAAGTGCGATTTTCCACATGCTTCCGTGGCTCTTCCAAGCCAAATTTGAAAAACAGAGGCCCATGATCGTCATCGTAATTTGCCCCCTCAATAGTATAATGGAGGATCAGGTACAGACCTTGTGTGAAATGGGCCTGAAATCCTGCTTCCTCAACATAGAGGGGTCCAGTGGCCATACCTATGCTGTTGTGGTCACATGGTCCAGTCATACGTCACATGACCACGCTCTAGTCCAATATGGCGTCAATGGCCTTCGAGGGACATCTCAAATCGGAGATCCCCGAGAAGTTGCGAATGCGAATTACCATGACCATTGCAGGTGTCAGACAGGGTGGATGTGGAGTTCCAAAGTGATGCAGATATTTGTATTGCTTCCGAAATAACACCCGACAGCTTCATCGAAAAAAGGGGTGTGGGGGGCCTAATCGTGTATTTGGGGCTAATCGTGTCAGCGCCAACTCGTGTAAACAAATTGCGCCTAATAACGTGCTGCGCCTAATCATGTAGAAAATATGCGCTTAATGGTAGAAATGCGCCTAATCGTGCACGGAATTTGCGCCTATTTGTGTAAATGCGCCTAATCGTGTAAGGAGGCTGCGTTTAATCATGCAACTACTCCTAATCATATGAACCATCTTGCGCCTAATTCCGCGTTGCGCCTAATCATGCAGAAAAATTGATCCTAACTGTGGAAATGCGCCTATTCGTGTAGGAAATTTGCTCCTAATTGTGGAAATGCGCCTATTCATGTAAGAAATATGCGTCTGATCGTGGAAACGCGCTTATTTGTGGAAATCATTTTGTGCCTAATTATGCGTTGCGCCTAATCGTGTAGAAAATTTGCGTCTAACTGTGGAAATGTGCCTAAACGTGCACATGTGAAGACATAGCGCTTAAACGTGTAATGATCGTGTAGTCATGAAAACGATCTAATGTAGAGCAGGAATACGGATTTGAAGATTGGAACATCTTGATGGGCCGCTAGAATATAACTCCAAGCCAGACAGTTATTTATTGAATTGCTGTGCCCACCCCGAACTTTTTCGACTGTATTTGTGAAAAGCTACTAAACCTCAATAACAGTTCACGGATATCGGATATAATCTGTTCTAAAACCATGCTCTGATTCATCATTTCATTTTAGGAGCTTATGCTGCAAAAGGACGCGAAAGCGTTGAAATGACCATGATGAAATGTTTCCGAAATCGGCCAATTTCAACCTATACAAAGTAACGAAAATGTAGATATGGGGAAGCGGATCTTCCCCTTGTGTGTGTATAAGTGAAAGCGTTGAAACGAGATGTCCGCCACTGTTTTTGTGATCCTCAGAGATAGTTCTCGCGAGGGATGGGGTAAGGTATTTGATATGCTCCACTTGCACTTTTCCATTTTTTCTGCACTTCAATTTTGAAAATTTGAATTCACTAATTAAAAGTCGAAACAGCCAACATTGCTAATGGTGACCCGTACAAGAGCCTGTATATTGCCTCTCTACTAATTGATATCTATAGTATCACCCTGCTAGACCTAATCATTTCTTCAAACGAGGATATAATAATTGCTTGCTTATCGCACCTACGCGCCACTACAGAGTTGATCGTTTCCGGAATTGAATATCTGGCAGGCCAAAATCCTCACTTTTTCGGGAAAGGAAAATGATGATTCCTTTATGGCGATAAAATTTTACAAAAAACGAGTAGGTCGACCCACTGTCTTCCCCCCTTTTTCAAGTGCTCGTTGGACGGAGAACTTTCACATGTCTAGCAAGAAAATCATTTCGTTTGTTTTCTCTGGATGGTGGGTCGAATTTGACACATTTTTGTACATTTTATGGAGTTTTTCAGAAAAGTTGAAGGTTTAAGGAGGATTGCACGTCTGTCCTTTTCAATTTGAATAGCTCACTTGTCTCCTGGAATAATGGCATGAGTGTGCCCATTCGGAAAATATATACTTTTTCGAGGGTTTTGTTAAATTTTTACATATATTTAAGGCCGAAGAGCCGAACCCATGTCTATTTTTAACCGCACATGATTTAGGTGTGGAATGCACCTTAATGGATTTCAAGAAATTCTGGAGGATTTTCCATTGCATGAATTAAGATATGCAATCCCCGAAATTTTATGGCGAGTTGCCCAGCAATCTACAGCCCCATATATCAACATAACTTAACAAAAACAGGTGCACCGCCTCGTGTGAACAACGAGGAGTGTGTATGAGTGACAGCTGCATGTCGTCATTGCATTGTTGCGATTTCAGCACGCGATCCATTCATAAATTTACTACGACTCGGAAATACACACTCAGCGAAACGAGAAGAGTCATGCGAAATGCTTTGCATTTGAAACTTCTCCGAGTTTCATTTATAGCCCTATCGATGCTAAAGGACAGGTAGATAAAATCTGGGAGCCAAGTTGAAAACAGGCCTTATTTAAGAAAGTTTTTCACCCCACCAGCGATTTTGATCTACGAGAACCACATTCAGACTCCCGGCGAAATCTACGAGAGGACCGATTCTACGCTCGGGGGACGACACCATGAATTTCCTATGAATCTCAAAGATGTGACGCGCCGGAACGGTTTTTAATACACGCATGGCTCCGAAGCCCAATCGCACTCTCGCGGAAGCCTTAATCCCCGACCAGCAAATATTTCCCTGCGAGTCTCTGATTTACATCAGATATTCTAAAAACTGGTTATTCTTTTCATTCGAAGCACGTTTCAATAGAAAACCATCAGTTTAAATGGTACACACGCCACGTATTGGCAAGATATAATTCCCGTGACGTCACTGACAGTTCCCTGACAGACCGAAACACACGTGGTGAGCTATGGTAAAAGTGCGATTTTCCACATGCTTCCGTGGCTCTTCCAAGCCAAATTTGAAAAACAGAGGCCCATGATCGTCATCGTAATTTGCCCCCTCAATAGTATAATGGAGGATCAGGTACAGACCTTGTGTGAAATGGGCCTGAAATCCTGCTTCCTCAACATAGAGGGGTCCAGTGGCCATACCTATGCTGTTGTGGTCACATGGTCCAGTCATACGTCACATGACCACGCTCTAGTCCAATATGGCGTCAATGGCCTTCGAGGGACATCTCAAATCGGAGATCCCCGAGAAGTTGCGAATGCGAATTACCATGACCATTGCAGGTGTCAGACAGGGTGGATGTGGAGTTCCAAAGTGATGCAGATATTTGTATTGCTTCCAAAATAACACCCGACAGCTTCATCGAAAAGGGGTGTAAGGGCCTAATCGTGTATTTAGGGCTAATCGTGTCAGCGCACGCCAACTCGTGTAAACAAAATTGCGCCTAATAACGTGCTGCGCCCCTAATCGTGTACGAAATTTGCGCTTAATGGTGGAAATGCGCCTAATCGTGTACGGAATTTGCGCCTATTTGTGTAAATGCGCCTAATCGTGTAAGGAGGCTGCGTTTAATCATGCAACTACTCCTAATCATATGAACCATCTTGCGCCTAATTCCGCGTTGCGCCTAATCATGCAGAAAAATTGATCCTAATTGTGGAAATGCGCCTATTCGTGTAGGAGATTTGCTCCTAATTGTGGAAATGTGCCTATTCATGTAAGAAATATGCGTCTAATCGTGGAAACTCGCTTATTGGTCCAGGTGGAAATCATTTTGCGCATATTTATGCGTCGCGCCTGATTGTGTAGAAAATCTGCATCTAACTGTGGAAATGCGCCTAATCGTGTATAGAGGCTGCGCCTAAAAGTGCACAACGTGGACACATAAAGCGTGTAAACGTGTTAAACGCGCCTAATCGTGTAATGATCGTGTAGTCACGAAAACGACCTAATATAGAGCAAGAATACGGATTTGAAGATTGGAGCATCATGATGGGAGACTAGAATATAACTCCAAGGCAGACAGTTATTTATTGAATTGTTGTGCCCACCCCGAATTCAAGTTTTTCGACTGTTTTTGTGAAAAGCTACTAAATCTCAAACAGTTCACGGATATCTAAAACCATGCCCTGATTCATGATTTCATTTTCGGAGCTAATGCTGTAAAAGGACGTAAAAGCGTTGAAATGACCATGATGAAATGTTTCCGAAATCGGCCAATTTCAACTCATAAAAAGTAATGGAGGTGTAGATATGGGGAGGCGAATCTTTCCCTTGTGTGTGTATAACTGAAAGCGTTGAAACGAGATGTCCGCCACTGTTTTTGTGATCCTTAGAGATAGTTCTCGCGAGAGTTGAAGTAAGGTATTCGATGTGCTCAACTTGGACTTTTCCAATTTTTTCCACTGACCGATGAAAATCCTGCACTTCAATTTTGAAAATTTGAATTCACTAATCAAAAGTCGAAACGGCCAACATTGCAAATGGTGACCCGCACAAGAGCCTGTATAATGCCTCTCTACTAATTGATATCTATAGTATCACCCTGCTGGACCTAATCATTTCTTCAAACGAGGATATAATAATTGCTTGCTTATCGCACCTACGCGCCACTACAGAGTTGATCGTTTCCGGAATTGAATATCTGGCAGGCCAAAATCCTCACTTTTTCGGGAAAGGAAAATGATGATTCCTTTATGGCGATAAAATTTTACAAAAAACGAGTAGGTCGACCCACTGTCTTCCCCCCTTTTTCAAGTGCCCGTTGGACGGAGAACTTTCACATGTCTAGCAAGAAAATCATTTCGTTTGTTTTCTCTGGATGGTGGGTCGAATTTGACACATTTTTGTACATTTTATGGAGTTTTTCAGAAAAGTTGAAGGTTTAAGGAGGATTGCACGTCTGTCCTTTTCAATTTGAATAGCTCACTTGTCTCCTGGAATAATAGCATGAGTGTGCCCATTCGGAAAATATATACTTTTTCGGGGGGTTTTGTTAATTTTTTTACATATATTTAAGGCCGAAGAGCCGAACCCATGTCTATTTATTAGGTGTGGAATGCACCTTAATGGATTTTGAAAATTCTGGAGGATTTTCCATTAAGATATGCAATCCCCGAAATTTTATGGCGAGTTGCCCAGCAATCTACAGTCCCATATATCAACATAACTTAACAAAAACAGGTGCACCGCCTCGTGTGAACAACGAGGAGTGTGTATGAATGACAGCTGCATGTCGTCATTGCAATGTTGCGATTTCAGCACGAGATCCATTCACAAATTTACTACGACTCGGAAATACACACTCAGCGAAAGGACCAGAGTCATGCGAAATGCTTCGCATATGAAAGTTCTTCGAGTCTCATTTATAGCCCTATCGATGCTAAAGGACAGGTAGATAAAATCTGAGAGGCAAGTTGAAAACAGGCCTTATTTAAGAAAGTTTTTCACCCCACCAGCGATTTTGATCTACGAATTACCCATTCGGAACTCCCGAGCGGAAATCTACGAAGGGGACCGATTCTACGCTCGGGGGACGACACCATGAATTTCCTATGAATCTCCAGATGTGACGCGCCGGAACGGTTTAATACGCATGGCTCCGAAGCCCAATCACTCTCGCGGAAGCCTTAATCCCCGACCAGCAAATATTTCCCTGCGAGTCTCTGATTTACGTCAGATATTCTAAAAACTGTTTATTCTTTTCATTCGAAGCACGTTTCAATAGAAAGCCATCAGTTTAAATGGTACACACGCCACGTATTGGCAAGATATAATTCCCGTGACGTCACTGACAGTTCCCTGACAGACCGAAACACACGTGGTGGGCTATGGTAAAAGTGCGATTTTCCACATGCTTCCGTGGCTCTTCCAAGCCAAATTTGAAAAACAGAGGCCCATGATCGTCATCGTAATTTGCCCCCTCAATAGTATAATGGAGGATCAGGTACAGACCTTGTGTGAAATGGGCCTGAAATCCTGCTTCCTCAACATAGAGGGGTCCAGTGGCCATACCTATGCTGTTGTGGTCACATGGTCCAGTCATACGTCACATGACCACGCTCTAGTCCAATATGGCGTCAATGGCCTTCGAGGGACATCTCAAATCGGAGATCCCCGAGAAGTTGCGAATGCGAATTACCATGACCATTGCAGGTGTCAGACAGGGTGGATGTGGAGTTCCAAAGTGATGCAGATATTTGTATTGCTTCCGAAATAACACCCGACAGCTTCATCGTAAAAAGGGGTGTGGGGGGCCTAATCGTGTATTTGGGGCTAATCGTGTCAGCGCCAACTCGTGTAAACAAATTGCGCCTAATAACGTGCTGCGCCTAATCATGTAGAAAATATGCGCTTAATGGTAGAAATGCGCCTAATCGTGCACGGAATTTGCGCCTATTTGTGTAAATGCGCCTAATAGTGTAAGGAGGCTGCGTTTAATCATGCAACTACTCCTAATCATATGAACCATCTTGCGCTTAATTCCGCGTTGCGCCTAATCATGCAGAAAAATTGATCCTAATTGTGGAAATGCGCCTATTCGTGTAGGAGATTTGCTCCTAATTGTGGAAATGTGCCTATTCATGTAAGAAATATGCGTCTAATCGTGGAAACTCGCTTATTGGTCCAGGTGGAAATCATTTTGCGCATATTTATGCGTCGCGCCTGATCGTGTAGAAAATCTGCATCTAACTGTGGAAATGCGCCTAATCGTGTATAGAGGCTGCGCCTAAAAATGCACAACGTGGACACATAAAGCGTGTAAACGTGTTAAACGCGCCTAATCGTGTAATGATCGTGTAGTCACGAAAACGATCTAATATAGAGCAAGAATACGGATTTGAAGATTGGAGCATCATGATGGGAGACTAGAATATAACTCCAAGGCAGACAGTTATTTATTGAATTGTTGTGCCCACCCCGAATTCAAGTTTTTCGACTGTTTTTGTGAAAAGCTACTAAATCTCAAACAGTTCACGGATATCTAAAACCATGCCCTGATTCATGATTTCATTTTCGGAGCTAATGCTGTAAAAGGACGTAAAAGCGTTGAAATGACCATGATGAAATGTTTCCGAAATCGGCCAATTTCAACTCATAAAAAGTAATGGAGGTGTAGATATGGGGAGGCGAATCTTTCCCTTGTGTGTGTATAACTGAAAGCGTTGAAACGAGATGTCCGCCACTGTTTTTGTGATCCTTAGAGATAGTTCTCGCGAGAGTTGAAGTAAGGTATTCGATGTGCTCAACTTGGACTTTTCCAATTTTTTCCACTGACCGATGAAAATCCTGCACTTCAATTCTGAAAATTTGAATTCACTAATCAAAAGTCGAAACGGCCAACATTGCAAATGGTGACCCGCACAAGAGCCTGTATAATGCCTCTCTACTAATTGATATCTATAGTATCACCCTGCTGGACCTAATCATTTCTTCAAACGAGGATATAATAATTGCTTGCTTATCGCACCTACGCGCCACTACAGAGTTGATCGTTTCCGGAATTGAATATCTGGCAGGCCAAAATCCTCACTTTTTCGGGAAAGGAAAATGATGATTCCTTTATGGCGATAAAATTTTACAAAAAACGAGTAGGTCGACCCCCTGATTTTTTTCGCTTTTTAAAATGCCCGTTGGACGGAGAAACTTTCACAAGTCTAACAAGAAAATCATTTCGTTTGTTTTCTCTGGATGGTGGGTCGAATTTGGCACATTTTCGTACATTTTATGGAGTTTTTCAGAAAAGTTGAAGGTTTAAGGAGGATTGCACGTCTGTCCTTTTCAATTTGAATAGCTCACTTGTCTCCTGGAATAATAGCATGAGTGTGCCCATTCGGAAAATATATACTTTTTCGGGGGGTTTTGTTAATTTTTTTACATATATTTAAGGCCGAAGAGCCGAACCCATGTCTATTTATTAGGTGTGGAATGCACCTTAATGGATTTTGAAAATTCTGGAGGATTTTCCATTGCATGAGTTAAGATATGCAATCCCCGAAATTTTATGGCGAGTTGCCCAGCAATCTACAGTCCCATATATCAACATAATTTAACAAAAACAGGTGCACCGCCTCGTGTGAACAACGAGGAGTGTGTATGAATGACAGCTGCATGTCGTCATTGCAATGTTGCGATTTCAGCACGAGATCCATTCACAAATTTACTACGACTCGGAAATACACACTCAGCGAAAGGACCAGAGTCATGCGAAATGCTTCGCATATGAAAGTTCTTCGAGTCTCATTTATAGCCCTATCGATGCTAAAGGACAGGTAGATAAAATCTGAGAGCCAAGTTGAAAACAGGCCTTATTTAAGAAAGTTTTTCACCCCACCAGCGATTTTGATCTACGAATTACCCATTCGGAACTCCCGAGCGGAAATCTACGAAGGGGACCGATTCTACGCTCGGGGGACGACATCATGAATTTCCTATGAATCTCCAGATGTGACGCGCCGGAACGGTTTAATACGCATGGCTCCGAAGCCCAATCACTCTCGCGGAAGCCTTAATCCCCGACCAGCAAATATTTCCCTGCGAGTCTCTGATTTACGCCAGATATTCTAAAAACTGTTTATTCTTTTCATTCGAAGCACGTTTCAATAGAAAACCATCAGTTTAAATGGTACACACGCCACGTATTGGCAAGATATAATTCCCGTGACGCCACTGACAGTTCCCTGACAGACCGAAACACACGTGGTGGGCTATGGTAAAAGTACGATTTTCCACATGCTTCCGTGGCTCTTCCAAGCCAAATTTGAAAAACAGAGGCCCATGATCGTCATCGTAATTTGCCCCCTCAATAGTATAATGGAGGATCAGGTACAGGCCTTGTGTGAAATGGGGCTGAAATCCTGCTTCCTCAACATAGAGGGGTCCAGTGGCCATACCTATGCTGTTGTGGTCACATGGTCTAGTCATACGTCACATGACCACGCTCTAGTCCAATATGGCGTCAATGGCCTTCGAGGGACATCTCAAACCGGAGATCCCCGAGAAGTTGCGAATGGGGAGATGTGGGTCATACTTGGTCGAAATGTGTCATATTTGATTGTCCTCATTGAGCACAGTGAGATAAGGGTGGTGACGTTGAACTGTGATGTCATTATGTGCATGCAAACTGGCTAGGGAAGCGTGTTGAGAGGTATATATGCTGTGCATCTAGCCTTGGATTTTACAGATTTTACACCTATGGACTCAGAAGGGGTTAATTCTCGAAGATAGCCACCATCGCAATGAAGTATCACCCATCTTAACACAGTTTTTGCTCTAATTCTGGGGGAGTAAGACTCCCTCCATACACACACCCCTTTACCTAGTCCCTATTGTCTTAACATCTTCACGCAATCACACAGAGAGCGAAAGAGAGAATCAACGACAACAAGCATATTGCATATTACACCTTTTATTATCCCCAATGTTACATCATACCCAACAGAGTTGAGTATGTTGATTGTGGTGTTTGTTGTGTTTTTCTGTCCTCTTTATCATAGTCCAATGAGAAGACCCCATTGCATTAGATGCCATCGCCATCAAAAGATCAGTTACTATACCAGTTTGATAATGGCAAACATGATATTGATCACCATCTCCATGGTCCGTCGAGTGTTGGGGCACTGCTCCTGGGTCCATTCCACGAGTGTTGGGGCACTGCTCCTGGGCCCATTCCACGAGTGTTGGGGCACTGCTCCTGGGCCCATTCCACGAGTGTTGGGGCACTTCTCCTGGGCCCATTCCAATGGACCCAGTTGATAGATCTGAGCCACAGCCATCTTCAGCGATGCACATTTGCTGAAAAGGTTGGCGCGAATACATGGGTGTTGGCGCCTATCTATGTCATGAGATATACCCGGAGGCTAGATTCAGGAAAGAGGTGGTGGCTTACGTAAAAATGGCTTCGGCATAGCTGCATAGACGGGAGAAGTCGGAAATTGTAGTGGTCTAGCAGATGATACTGAAGATGGAAACATCGTCGTAATGTGGACACGTGGTGGCGGCATATCTCCATCACCGAGTCGGGCAAGGCATCGCTGGATACACTCGCAGGATCATCCCCGAAATGCACATGCAGGCCCTTGACATCGTCCAGCGCCCAACCCAAGATCTTGATGATATCGGGAGTCGGACTGTTGAAGTAGAGCCACGCTATCATCGGCCCACATGCGTTGCATGGGTGGATGGTGGATGCATCTCAGATGGTGGATTGGCGGCGGGATCAGCTTCTGTGGCTCCTCAACCCTTATGCATTGGGTGGGTGGTCTCTCTACCTCGATGACGGCGTCTATGGGCTCTTCAAGTCCGAAGATGCTGAAATGACTGTGTACATGATATCGTTTGAGATGGGGCGACAGCATCGTGACTGGCAGCTCTATGGCGGCGTAATGGTACAGACGATTTGATGGCTTCGAGTAGGTAGAACAACTATTCTTGGAACTTCTGTATTTGGATAGTTAAGTGTAACATTTAAAGTGTGGTGGAACACGATGAGGGCGTACTGACAAGAAGTCATATGACACCACAGACAGATATACTGACTATATTTGTAAAACATTACGGACAAAAGTGATTACTGTGATCAATTGTATCCTATCCACGCTTTTATTGTAGATGTTCATGTGGAATAGCATGACCAATCGGCCCCTAGTACCGGCTTGAGTGTCATTAGATTCAAATATTTCAGAGTAAAGAAAAAAAACGGCGTAATCTATTGAATGCAAGTTCGTTTCAGAACAAATATCTGTGAGACCCGACACCGACCAAGCGCTTCATTCTCCACCATGTCACAAAACTACAACCACGATGATTTGTACAGACAACAATCATTGGTGACGAAATGTCCACCAGCAGAATCTCCCCATACACAGGCAACAATTAAGCGCAACATTAAGAGGGTCATGGAAAACGATACCGGCGTACTGGCAAGAAATCTTATGACCCCACAGACAAATTACTGACTGCATATTTCTAAAAACATCATCAAATTTGATCCCTGTGACGATTTGTATCCCAGCCACGCTTTTATTGTAGATGTTCATGTGGAAATCTTGGATGACATGACCAGTCGGCCCCTAGCAACGGCTTGAGCAGCATTAGATACAAATATTTCAGAGGGATGTTGTAATTGTTCTATCAAGTCACCTGTTGGAAAATGATGAACTATATGACAGATAAAGGTGGTAAAAAAAGGGCCTAAACGAGTGAGTATTTATTGAATGAAAGTTCGTATTCAGAACGATTACCCGAAGACTGGAGACTGAATTACATCCCTATTATTCTGAATGACCCGGAGGTTCGCAATGCTGTACCTATTTTTTTTCAAGTTCACTCTACCACCGTGAATTTTCTTATCCGTACACTAAATCAATAGCTTTTACATTTTAAATCACTCCAAAGCCATCGAAGAGTTTGACTGCAAATAATACACATCCGGTGCCTAGACATGTGATTGGGAGTTGTCGACATTCATCTATAAGCTATGTAGACATATTTCGTGACTGGTAACTTTGTATAGTGTGCAATATGGACCTTAAAATACTCTTGATGAAAGCTAGGGCCAAAATATAGCCGACCAAAAGATAATCCTTAGCGCACTTGAACAGTCTGTTGAGTGGTCGACACGAGAAAATGTAGACCCTACTGTACTCGCGGACTGGTTGGACCATGCCGACGTCAAGGTTGTCGATACTATCCGCCACACCGACAGAAACATTGAGAGACACCATAGTCTAAGAATTTCTGGCAGGCCTCCAAAGTTATTTCATTATTGTTCCAGAGACAAGCCCCCAAATAATATAATATTCATAAGTATATATCACTATTACCAGGTGCTGAGTAAGGAGTTGAGTACAGCTATTCCACGTGCTTCTATATTGACTTACATTTACTCCTTCGCGGGAATTACTTTGAAAGATATATTCAGCAAAGAGCAGTTTCTCAAGGAATGGAGTATTTCCCTTCCCACCAAGCAGTTAAGTCGGTTTTGGAGAATTATTGTGCTTCCATTTCAAGAAATTCGGTTGTCGAACGCATGTTGATACTTAAAAACTCAAAAATTTGGAAGAACTAGAGAGCAAAGGACACACATACCATATCGACATGTATCTACTTAGAATTTTTCGACTCCCTATGCTGCTATTCCTCACGAGCACCTCATTGAACACCTTATTTCATTAATAATATCGGTGTTCAATAAAACTGGTCACCTGTATGTTAAAGTTAGAAGCCACTTCCATATCTGTTCTCGTATACGCCTATATGCAGATTTTTTCAAAGATAACCAATAACTCCTAGGACTGGATAAGCCCTATATTAGCGACGCTGTGTAGAAATATTTACCCCCATTCACTAGATTTGAAGGAAACCGCTGATAGAACAGATGGAAAATCATATCTGAACTTATACCTTTGCAACAATGTTCTGGGCTTTCTCTCACGTCGTCTCTACGACAAAAAAGGCGATTACAATTGTGACCTAGCTAACTACCCATTTCTGGATAACAATGTTCGAGTAGGACCTGCATACGGTGTATACATATCTCGCCTGCTGGCGATTTTAATCAACGCCCTCGAATGTTGCTGCAGAAACTTGTCAAACAGGGATATACCCTCAAACGCCTCCATTTAAAATTTCTCAAACTCTCTGATAAATATCGTACACTGACGACAAAATACGATCGTAGCGTATAAGATCTATGGTGCTACGTTTTGTAACTTATGTATAATTCCGAGACGGGGGCGTTTGATCGCTCTGATTCATATCTCCGCAGTGTCCGGGTGGGCAGTCACAGTCAAACTCCATGTTCCGGAAGTGACTTCATCGTGAACATGCGCACTCGGGGAGTAGTATAGAATTGGCGATTTCAGTGTGGGTGGTGGCGGTAGCCGATTTCCGTCATCTGTGGGCAGGTCTCGACTTGTCTGCGCTTGACGCTCCTTATTCTACATTCACTCTCTATTTACTACACTGAAGCACTGTTTTAACTACATTGGCGTTCTGTAAGGCCACAGTGTCGCTCCTTAAAGGAGTACTTAACTTATTTTATATAGGTTCCTATTACAAAGGTTAGACTCTTAAAGAAATATAACCAACTATTTTACTTTCGTAGAAGGCGATAACCTATTATTTTTATTACAATTTGTGAAGTCGTGTTTCCGCTTTGACGTGGGCGCCGCCATATTGCCTGTGGGATGACGTGACTGATGACGTCAGAATTCAGGACAACGTCACGGATAACGCTTGATCCAGGGACGTTCCAACTACGGCATTTGAATTACTCTGGGTTCGAGTTTTAATTCCAGGAATAAACTGGCGCGGCAAATCCCACGGGGGGGATTCCTAAAAGAAATCGGTTTAGGTTATCTTCGCCAACTGAAAAATTTCTTCCCCCAAATTTTTCAACTGAGACTTGCCCGATTCAATTTGGACAAAGTTTGAAACTGAGCGGTAAATTGAAAGAGTGTCCTCTGCAATTGTCCAGTTATTTCAGTTGAACGACGATGCTTCTAAGTTCATAAACATTCTCATGATTACACTTGAACTACTAAAATCAACTAGAACGTCATTGGATTAACTAGGTTCCCTCTTCTTCGAATTATCGGCATGACCAGCACGATCAACCTTAAATCTCCATGACGTTGTGACGTTTTTAGATGAGTATAAACTCACTTCCGCTCATCTAAAAACGTCACGCAGTGGTACAATGGCGGCGCCCAGTGCACGCCGTTGCGAGCAACAAATAGTCAATATTTCCTTTATTTCGCATTCTATCAACGTAAGTTTTATACAATAAGGTTTGGAATACGATTGCTGATAAATATAGTCACACTCAAAAATAAGGTAAGTACTCCTTTAACAGTACACAGACGTTATAAAGCACTGCACTGGCGCTCTATAACACTGGATTCATGCCCTATATCATCAAACTTTCGCCGTACAAAACCGAATTGTCCCTCTATAACACCACATTTCTATGCACTACATTGCTAGTCAGTCATCAAATTGTTAGTCCACAACACTACAGTGGCGCTCTTTAACACTGTATTGACACTATATAACAGGTCAATGCAACAATGAATGTGTCACATCCGTCATTCATTTGGCAGTCGTTGTCCATTAAGAGTTTCCAAATGTCTATATGCGAGTACAATCTGTTTGGGTATGTGTACGCAATATGTTAGAATGAGGTCTACAGCTCTATGCGAGTAAGGTTCTTGAACAGTCTATGTGATGTGTGTAGCCTGTACGGCTATGTGTGATTAATGTCTGTGAAGATATAGGCGAGAAAGGCCTGTACAGCTCAGTATGCTGAATGTGTGATGCCCACGGCGTTTATGTACTGCTATCTATGTGCGGTTTCTGTACAGCTATTTGTCTGTAAAGTATGTACAAGTGTGAGTATGGATTGTACAACTATGTGTGACTGTCCTGTGCGAATATGTTCCTTATAGCTATGTACATGTAAGGTATGTACGACTGTGTGCAAGTAACGTACGTGACGCATTGCCAACACGGTTTTTCCTCAAATATATAGATGGGATGGCATAATAAATTACCTTCACCTTTGAAGGAAGAGCGGTCATCGGTGCAACTGATCTCATCACCGGAAGTAACATCATTTCAAGCATGTGCACTCGCCTGGTGGCACAGCCTGAATCCTAAACGCCTTAACGCGATTGTGCATGAGAACGATGAAGTCACTTCATCCGCACAGGGCGGTTATTGTCCATGCCGTCCATGTTCGGTCTTGTTCAATCAGAAGCCGACATTACAGAAACTACCCTTGTCAAACTCTTTTGCATCCATGTTCGCTCTTGTGCGTTAGACACATTGGTGGCCGTCCGTTCGCTCGGGGCCACTCGAAGCTGCGTGGAGGAGTCCAGGAAACTGTGATGGTAACATGTCCTGGAATAGCTGCTTTCACATTTCGACCGCATTTTTTTTCGACCAAGATTCTGTTGGTGGTAACCCCATATCCTCTTTCTAAGTGCGATTAATTTTGTTCATGATTGCTCGGTACGCGGGATCGCATGCCTGAAAGCTGAAGTCTCGTCGTTGTGCAAACCCCAGATCATGATAAGAATATAAAGGACACAGCTCCTCAAACAGCTTGTCGTTGACTGACTGACTAACTGATTGACTCACTCACTCATTCACTCGGGTGAAACCCCATTGTCTCTCATCCCTGTTTTCTCTGTAAAGCGTACCACTTTCGCTTGCGCATGCATAGTCCGCCTATCTCCACATTAAACGCAACATAAAAACTGTGGTGAAGAGCGACACCGGCGTACTGACAAGAAGTCCTATCACCCTACAGACAAATGTGCTGACTGCATATTTCTGAAAAAAACATCATAAGAACCAAAATATGATTTGTATTCCAGCCACGCTTTTATTGTAGCTGCGGACAAGTATGGGCCACTGATATACCAACATTGGTCAAAACCTACAGACACATGCGCACCCATTCCATTCCTACGGTTTCTCTACTACTGATGACGCCCAGTCACACCATGGCCAGGGGGACTATCCTAGCACTTTAGGCGAGGGGCCTGGAAGCTCCCGGGTTCTAGACTGCCGTAGGAGCGTTTTGAGCGATTTCCGATAAATAAAACGCATATTTTTTCTCAGATATTTCAATTGTTTTAATACTAGTTTGGTAAAAAAAAATTAATAAAAAACTGCTAACACACACAGAAAATTTCTGCACGTAATCCGGATATTCGATTAATATAACTCCGTCTTCATTTCCGTCAAATAAATAACTATCCTATATACGTTTTGCTTCGGAAGAAATCAAGGATATCACGCTGTGGTCTCGACATGATGTTAATTTTGGGAGTATAAAGATGGATTTGAAAACGATGCGTAGAACCGAAGTGCTGACCTTACATTTTGGATCATTTGGTGCATTGGTACACAAAATTTTGCAAACTAAATCTTCAAGTTGGAAAAAGTACTGTGAATATTGCATGCAAACTGCATCTTGAAAACAATACCGACCGGCCTATTCTTCAAGATGCAGTCCTCTGTAGCAAAGCACTAGAAAACGATGGAATTGGATGGCATATAGCTATTCATCATTAATGATGCAGAAAAATAACATCAGTGCTGAAGACTTGCCACTGCAGCCCACTAGAAACACATATCCCCAAAAGCAAAACACAAATTAAAAACTATATACATACAATTATATCAAAACGTAGTTCGAAAAATTACTCACTACAAACATATAGAACAAATATACGGTAAGTTCCCTAAATATTCGTGACGTGAAGTGAATATCGCATTCGTGAAAAACTGACCACTTCCGAATTTTGTGTGCAGGTCAGTTCAGAAAATCGGACGTTTTCGTAAATTCGAGTCCCCATATTACATGCCAATACCGTTCGACAATGAATGGTCACAATACGTCGACTGTGATGTTCCTTTAATTTTGTGATATTTACCCCAGACATACGGGACAAGGGCATATTCTGTCACTTGGACATTCTGATATTTTCTTTATTTTCTCTTCAGGACATGCTTGAAACTTTGCAGAATTTTTGTCACGGCCGAGAAGACGAGGCCCAACTATCCCGGTGACGTGAATGATGTTTACGGGAAATATATAAATGATCTAATGAAGAAACACAGATTACGTCATTTTCAGATTGAGAATCAAACCTAATAATTTCTTAATTGCTCTTCATAGGGAAATATTGCCGAAGGGCTTTTTTGTTTGTCAAGAAAACGAACAGCAAATTAATCAAGCGCCCGACACTATTTGAAGGTCCATATCAGGGCCAACTCGTCTGAGACGATACACAATCTTCCCAGCTGGAACGAGCTCATCCCGAAAGACATGTATTCTATATCACCTTATTTAAACTATATCGAAACTATATGCAATCACTAACTAAACTTAGGGTCTGCGCACATCGGCTCGAGGTAGAAACCGGCAGATATAGGAAAATAGACCGGAACAAACGATTTTGTAAACGGTATGACAAAACAAACAAGATCGTTGAAGACGAGTATCATTTTGTTTGTATATGCCCGAGTGGTAAAAAACTTCGAAACATTCTGTATAACATCATCAACAAATCCTGTCACCTATTCGGGCAACTAAACTGACCTCAAAAATATTTATTTCCTGATTAACCCACCCACCCACCTTTTTATATACGAAATGCTTCTGGAGAGATCATCACAGCTCACAGTATCTCCTGCCACAAGGACCACTTCAACCGCCACCTAATTTATAAATTGGAATGAACTGGCTTTCCTGCTTGGGGTGATTATGTCGTGTCACAATATAAGTTTTATAATGTAAATGTCATATTTTATCTTAGATTTAACATTTTCTGTATGTATTCATGTATAGAAATAAAGAATGAATTTTCCGGTATATCGAACTCGCTTGACCCGTACTCAAGATCGACATTTCTGGCATGTTGCAACGTACGAGCCGTAGTAATAAAAACAGAAGTACCAATAGCATGAATATCTGATTTAAATATGTTATCATCAAACTGTACAAAATCTGGGAGGGCACAAACATATATACTTGTGCCCCCGGTTTCCTGCCCCCCCCCCCACCCCGCTTCCGACGCCCCTGGTTTTACATCTAGATGTTGGCAGGGACAAGCCAATGCACTCCAAAAGTTGTGAGTCGGGAATGGAGTTCCGCGTCTAACAACTTATTACGTTCATCCAGTCTAAAAGTTTTTACAAATCGAAAAACAATGCTCTCAAAATACGCCAGAACGCACCATTTCATATCTCGTAGCATCTCAACGCCTCTTAATATCGCAACTGGCCATGTTAAGGGTCGACCATGTCGATATTTTGTCCCGTTGAGGCTTTGCGAAGTGAAGGATAGACATGACGGCCGTTAACATCGCAATCATAATATCGATATCGTGACATTCAAAGTTTTCGCATTTTGACCGCATTTTTCAGAGCCTCTGTGTGTGGTAACCCAGTATCCTCTTCCAAGTGACTCATAGCTTTCATGGTTGCTCGGTTCGTGGAAACACACTTCACCGGCAGCACCCCAGTCTTATTGCAAGGAACGAGACATTTAATAGAACAACAAGAACGACCACATTTGGACCAAGTATGGCTCACATTTTCCTAAAGAAATACCATTTGCATCCGAAAATGCTCTTTTCCTACTACTTCTCGAGTGCATGTGAGCGTATCACTGGACCTACGACGTAAATTGATAACCCTTTAAACGTAAGTTTAGCCCCACAAGTTAGCCCAAGTTCCATAACACCTCCACATTGGACCCAATATGATCCACACTTTACCTCCAAAGTCAAAACCCACGTGCCCATTCCAACCCTAGCTGCATTTGCTTTCTGCAATTCGGCACTGAAGACAATGTTGCATGATGATTGCACTCCTAAAGATTTAGAGTGGTAAGTTTCGGCCTGCTAATCTGAGCGATGCTTTTCTATTGGCGGTGGTTTACAGATTTGACGCGTTTACAGTTTTTGTATACCGGTAAATCATGACTGAAAAACTGCTTTTTTGACGAACAAGATACCGGTATTGAAAGTGGAGTTCGTGGAAAGTTGTATTTCGCGGATAAGTCGTTTAGTAGGACAAATAATCACTTCTCAGTCAAACGGAATGAAGTCTGGAAATCACAAGTCAATTTTCGGTCTTTGAAAATAACTTGGAACCTTTAAGCAAATTACCATCGTGATATAATTAATTGTCGACCATGTCGCTATTATGTAGTCTTACATTGCGATGTTGAGGACCGACAGCCGACACTTAATGTCGCATTGCTATAATTAAGGGTCGACAATGTCGATATTTTTCCATTGCGATCTGCTTCTACAAGTCCTCGAACCCGATTACCGAGGTGGAAGAAATTGAGTTCCGCAAAAGGCATCTTTCCTTACATTCTACAAACTGAGTTCTTCGAAGTTAACAACATTTCGCCAAAATTAATGCATCATGCAGAATACGGTACCGTACATCATTTAATAAATTGAGTTTTTTAGCCCACCATCACCAGATGGTGGGCTGTTCAAATCGCTTTTTGTCCGTGGTCCGTCGTCCGTCGTCCGTCCGTTGTCCGTCGTCCGTCCGTCCGTCGTCCGTCGTCCGTCCGTAAACAATTTCTTGTTATCGCGATTTCTCAGGAACTACTGCATGGATCTTTCTCAAATTTGGTACACAGGTTCCCCTTGGGGTCTAGTTGTGCAAGAAACCTTTTTTGGTCCGATTCGAAAATCCAATATGGCCACCAGGCAGCCATCTTGGATTTCCCCATAAAACCTTGTTATCGCGATTTCTCGGGAACTACTGCATGGATCTTTCTCAAATTTGGTACACAGGTTCCCCTTGGGGTCTAGATGTGCAAGAAACCTTTTTTGGTCCGATTCGAAAATCCAATATGGCCACCAGGCAGCCATCTTGGATTTCCCCATGAAACCTTGTTATCGCGATTTCTCAGGAACTACTGCATGGATCTTTCTCAAATTTGGTACACAGGTTCCCCATGGGGTCTAGTTGTGCAAGAAACCTTTTTGGTCCGATTCGAAAATCCAATATGGCCACCAGGCAGCCATCTTGGATTTCCCCATGAAACCTTGTTATCGCGATTTCTCAGGAACTACTGCATGGATTTTTCTCAAATTTGGTACACAGGTTCCCCTTGGGGTCTAGTTGTGCAAGATACCTTTTCTGGTCCGATTCGAAAATCCAATATGGCCACCAGGCAGCCATCTTGGATTTTCCCCATGAAACCTTGTTATCGCGATTTCTCAGGAACTTCTGCATGGATCTTTCTCAAATTTGGTACACAGGTTCCCCTTGGGGTCTAGTTGTGCAAGATACCTTTTTTGGTCCGATTCGAAAATCCAATATGGCCACCAGGCAGCCATCTTGGATTTCCCCATGAAACTTTGTTATCGTCATTTCTCAGGAAGTACTGTATGGATCTTTCTCAAATTTGGTACACAGGTTCCCCTTGGGGTCTAGTTTTGCAAGATACCTTTTTCGGTCCCAATCGAAAATCCAATATGGCCACAAGGCAGCCATCTTGAATTTCTCCATGAAACCTTGTTATCGCGATTTCTCAGGAACTACTGCATGGATCTTTCTAAAATTTGGTACACAGGTTCCCCTTGGGGTCTAGATGTGCAAGATACCTTCTTTGGTCCAATTCGAAAATCCAATATGGCCACCAGGCAGCCATCTTGGATTTTCCTTTGAAACCTTGTTATTGCAATTTCTCAGGAACTACTGCATGGATCTTTCTCAAATTTGGTACACAGGTTCCCCTTGGGGTCTAGTTGTGCAAGATACCTTCTCTGGTCCGATTCGAAAATCCAATTTGGTCACCAGGCAGCCATCTTGGATTTCCCCATGAAACTTTGTTATCGTCATTTCTGAGGAAGTACTGTGTGGATCTTTCTCAAATTTGGTACACAGGTTCCCCTTGGGGTCTAGTTTTGCAGGATACCTTTTTCGGTCCGAATCGATAATCCAATATGGCCACAAGGCAGCCATCTTGAATTTCTCCATGAAACCTTGTTATCGCGATTTCTCAGGAACTACTGCATGGATCTTTCTAAAATTTGGTACACAGGTTCCCGTTGGGATCTAGTTGTGCAAGATACCTTTTCGGTCCGATTCGAAAAACCAATATGGCCACCAGGCAGCCATATTGGATTTTCCCATGAAACCTTATCGCGATTTCTCAGGAACTACTGCATGGATCTTTCTCAAATTTGGTACACAGGTTCCCCTTGGGATCTAGTTGTGCAAGATACCTTTCCTGGTACGATTTGAAAATCCAGTATAACCACTAGGCAGCCATCTTGGATTTCCCCGTGAAACTTTATCGTCATTTCTCAGGAACTGCTGCATGGATCTTTCTCAATTTTGGTACACAGATTCCCCTTAGGGTCTCGATATGCAAGATGCCTTTTTCGGTCCGAATCGAAAATCCAATATGGTCACCAGGCGGCCATCTTAGACTTCCCCATGAAATTTTTTTATCATGATTTCTCAGGAAGTACTGCCTGGATTTTTCTCAAATTTGATACACAGGTTCAATTGTGCAAGATTGTGCTTTTCTGGTCCGATTCGAAAATTCCATCTTGGATTTTCCCATGCAAAGCTTTTATCGTGATTTCTCAGGAAGTACTGCATGGATCTTTCTCAAATTTGGTACACAGGTTCCCCTTATGGTCTAGTTGTGCAAGATACCGAATCGGTCCGAATCGAAAAGCCAATATGGCCACAAGTCGGCCATCTTGAATTTCCCCTTGAAACATTGTTACCGTGAATTCTCAGGAAATATTTTGTGGATCTTTCTGAAATTTGGTACACAGGTCCCACATGGGGCCTAGTAGTGCAAGATGCCTTTTTTGGTCCGATTCGAAAATCGCTTCAAATTAATTCGGTATTCTCGACTTGTGACGTTGCATCACAAGAGTCGGCGGATCAAATGGTGGGGCATATTCTATATATTGACTTTAGAGAATATCCATACCTTCACCTTCCATATCAAGGAGTTCAAATAATTCGGAATTAAAATGTATTTCTTCAAATTTTAAATCAGCTTTCTTTAGTCCATGCAGTAGCAAGTGAACTGCTCCACCCTTTCGTTTGCCGGTGGGTCGGCTACATGAAGGGACGTCACTCTTGTGACTCAACTCGACAACTGTAGACTACTGCATGTTTCGATCCAAGGGAGATAATCAGGATTTAGGCACTTTCGAAGTTTCAACATTACTGCGCAGGCCGGATCCCTTCAGTATTAAGTAGTGTACCATTTTACTATTTTCAGGCATGGTATCTTAAAAGAGATATCTCAAAATAGCCGTATAAACAGAACAGAATTAGCACTCGTTCTTAATTATAAAATCTTAAGTATGTTTCATAGCGCATGCCAAAGCGTCAAAGAGATTGGTCTTCGCTTCCAGTACCCAATGATGACACGTGCAAAAAATAAATAAAAAAAATACTACGAAACAAAGGCGAAGAATCCTCCGTACATGTACATTCACTTTCAGACTAACTTTGCTCATTTCTCTTGTATTATAACAACCGACATATGTACAGTTTCTAGAAATCTTGAAACTTAGATTATATCTTGGTGTTTTTCAGTGACCTTTTCCGATCCTCTTCGAAATTCTGTAAACAAAATTACAAATCAATCGTTTGTACTTAGTAACAATGAACAAAAAGATCCTCTAGTCATTAGCTTACAATTATCGGACAATGGTGGGCGCCAAGATCCTTCAGGATCTCTCGTATTTCTTTCTTTTCCCTTTTGCTTTTTTTGTTTGTTTTGTTTTCGTTTTCTCTGTTTTTTTTTGTTTTTTTTGTTGCTTTTTCTTCTGTTTTTTTTTGCGCGCCCAAGGGGGTGGGGGGTCCGGTGCACTGACCCCCTAACGGCTCCCTGGGCTTGTGTGATTCTCAGTGGTTTCCTTATTAGTTTTCTTGGTTTGCTATAAGCCTAAGGTATCCCTGAATTTAGATCACAATCAACATTGTTGGACTGGAGTAATATCACACATACAATGTTTTCAATAATGTCCTGTTTGAGAAGTGGGGGGTACCGTGACATTGATTGTTGACCTAATTTGACCATCAATAATTGTAGGACCTGGCATATATTAGTACCTCTCCCCTTGATGTATCCGCTGATGTGATTTCCTGATTTTTAGGCCACCGTGACATTGAAATTTGACCTATTTCGCTCCCTTTTGTTACGCGACATCTTCGTGACCAGTTCTCCTGTTGAAATTGAGAGGAATCGGTCAAATTTTTAAAAAGTTAAGGAACTAAATAACAAAAGGCGGGAAGACAAGAAGGAGAAGGTGTATTCCAAAGGACGTAGTCGGTTATAGGTGACGTAGTCCGAAAAATATAAAAGCAGAAACACGTTCTGAGAACCTTTTACCCGTTCACGCACCGAGTGGAATAAGGTGGTCAAAATGACCACTTTCAGGTTGTCCAGTATAGTTGTACGCGAGGCGCTACACTTGACCACTTCGATGGTCCGAGTGAGTATTTGCATACGAGCTTCT